>APFE030425464.1:110911-134538 GCA_000404065.3 Pinus taeda
TAGTGCGAAAGTGATGTTTAAGTGTCCCTCTTAAAATAAAAATAAAATATTCTCTAATAAAAAATAAAAGGAAATATGCTATACATATTTAATTACGTGTTCATATGATCTAATATAATTTCATATAAAAAAATTAGAAGTAAAAAAAATGTGAATAAAATGTTTAAACCTTACTTTTCAAAAATATTTCAACATGTGGACTTCTCATATATTTATATGGAAAAAAATGTTAAAAAAAATATTTTAACGTTATGTAGAATAAAATATCCAAAGTGAATTATGAATAATCAGCGAAGTCTATCTGCACTAAATGCACCACCATTTTGACATCTATCTCCCAAATCTGGACATTTTTCATTCCTTTTTAGTCACGACAGTTACAGAGCCGCTGTCGTGATCCGTGTGGGAGGGACGTTTGAGTGAGTTAGTCAAAATCCATAAGAAAAATGAGAAAAACGTTTTGTTCGCTGCATGGGCAGTTTTATCCAATTTATTATTCATACTAAATGCTTTTGTCAAAATATCGAAAGGAAAACAGTATGGAAATTACATCAGAGTCATTATTTTATTCTAAATTCTAAATTTTAGAATATTTTGGAAATGTGACAAAGATAAATATAGTAAATGATTTTGTCGAGTCGCGTTGAGAAATATTGCTTTAATAAAGCTGCCTATATTCAAATTTTCGATATTCCAAAATTTATAATGAAATTATTCTAAACCTATGTGTATTTCTCTATTACATAAAGAATCCAAGTCTACTTTTTCCTACCGACATTAATTCAGCGTGCTGTAGTCGTCGTGACTCTGGAAATTCTACGTGGTGGGCGCAGTATAACTGAGACAATTGATCACGTACGTGGATACACGTCAAATTGCAAGGCCAAGTTTGTTGACATTTCTTGTTATCATGTGGGAGTTTATTTATTAAATATCCATGAATATGTACTATTTTATATAATGTTAGCTTATTTGTCTCCATAAATGTTTAGGCTAGTTTAAATTAAAAAAATAAAAATAATAATAATAATATTTTCAATCATTATGTTATTTTCCGAAAAGAGTAAAGGTATGTATAATAAAAAATGAGTAGTTTGTTTGTAAGGAATTATATGATTAAGGAAAATTACAAAATTTACAAAATTGGTAGTTATATATAAGAAATGAGTTGTTTTTAGTGTGACTTTTTGAAAGTTTTTATGGTGGGCTTTTCTGGCCTAATTTCTCTAAAATTTGGCAGGCATTTATTGAAATTACAAGTTTGATGGGTAATCCTTGCACAATCTAAGTGCTCTAGGGGAATTTGAGGGTGATGAATCCACCCCTTCATTGGCCAGCCTATCTACAAGCATATTGGCCTTTCTTCTAACATGCACAAATCTTATTGTTCTAAGGATTTGTAAGTGTGATTGGATACAGTGGAACACCTACAGTAGCATCCAGTGCTTTGACACTTTGTTTGGAGAGGTTCCATTTTGAATATTTTTGGCAGCTTTGACGACCAATTCCGAGTCAACTTCAACTATGACATTCTATAAGTTTGCCTCCGCTAGGATATCCATACATTGATCTAATGCCAGATGTTTCGCCATGTTGTTGGTGCCCTTTTCTAGGGGACCATGGAAGATGTATGTTATAAGTCCCTCAGGATCCCTGATGGCCCCACCGAAGCCAGCTTCCTCGAGATTGCCCTTAGAGGCTCCATCTATATTGACTTTGAAAAAGCCCTGAGGAGGGAGTTGCCAACCCATATCCCCTGTGTTTAAGGATCTTAGATCTTTCTTCACCCTCTGAGGGTTGATGGCTTGAAGATCCAGATTAATAAGAATTTGAACCTCCTGAGGTAGAGGAGGATTCATGGGTTTCGTTCTCGAAATTCTTCTGACTGTTTCCTTGAGTTGTTTCAAAATTTGATTGATGATAAGCCAAGGTTCTCTAGCTTCATTTTTGAAGATTCTTCTGATTCCTTCTTTCCAAATATTCCAGATGACAAAGCCTAGAGCTAGCATCCAGGCTTTGTTGATGATTTCATTTTCTGAAAAGTTTTTCCTCCATTTTGATAATGTATTGGATATGCTGAGTCTATCCCTGTCAGTCTATCTAAACCGTGAGGCCACCCAATCCCAAATTTTGGCATAAAAGGAACACAGATTAAGCAGGTGTTCAATCATTTCCTCCTGCAAGCCACAAAGATGACATTTAAAGGGGCCAATGAAACCTTTCTTCATAAGGTTTCCCCATATTAAGATTTTTCTTTGATCAACAAGCCATATAAATAATTTTATTTTCATCCATTGAGAGGTCTGCCATAGCTCATGCCAGATTTTCTCAGCATTTACCAAGTTAAGTCCAGTGATTGCATGGTTAACCTCTTTGAGATTGTAGTTACCTTCATTGTTCTTGCCCCATCTTAATTGTTCAACTGAGGAGGATACCAGAATCCTTCTTTGCTCTAAGTCCTTAGCAAGAGCCTCTGCCATGCCCTTCAAAGGGCTTTCTTTGTTGTAACTTAGATTCTTCCATTTTATCCATTTATCCTTGTTCCTCCCTTGATCCCAGAAGTATTTTACTAATAAGAGACCTTTGTTGTCTATGTCCCTTTTGAGAGTTGCTAGTCCATTCCTATTTAGGATGGGTTCTTGCTACCAGCTGTCCTCCCGAAGGCAAGCCCAATCCCCAGCTCTAATTTCCCAAAAACAGTGCTTCTGGACAATGCTTTTGTTCTCCAATGCAAGGTTCCAGATGTATGAGCCCCTGATTTGTCCTATCATTCTAATGTGATCTTGTTCCTACCAGTGCTTGGCGTACTTTTGTGTCCAAAGCTTGGCCCATGGTGCTCTTGACTCCTTGATCCATCGCCACCACAGCTTGGCTCCCGAAGCCTAACTCAGAGTCTCCGGATTTTCTAGACCCAAACCACCATGGGTTTTGGGTTTTCAGAGCTTGTCCCAGGAAACTAGAGCCCACTTATTTTTCTTTTCCCCTTTGCCACACAAAAAATTCCTTTGAATGTTTCTTATTTACTGCTTTATACCCTGAGGAAACGGTATGGCTGCCAACATAAAAATTGGAATGGCATACAATACTGCCTTGGTGAGCACTAGTCGCCCTACAAAGTTTAAAGCTCTGCATGTCCAATTGTTGATTTTGTCCTTAAGCTTGTTTAAAATTGGTTCCCATATATGCTTACATAGGGGTTTGTCAGTAAGAGGAATGCCTAGATATTTGGAAGGTATTTGTTCCCTTTGAAAACCAAGAATCCTGGGGATATTTCTTTGTATTGCAATATTAGTGTTAAAGAAAAAAAACCTTGGATTTTCTTTGGCTTACCTCTATGCCTGCTACCATAGTGAAGTCGTTTAAGATATCTCAGATTGATTTTTCCTCCCTAAATGTGGGTACACCCTACAACATCATGTCATCCACAAATTGTTGGTGAGTGTTGGCCTCTCCATCCAGGTGAGCTTGATTCCCTGATTTCTACCTTCAACATTTGCCATTTTTATTGCTCTACCAAGCCCTTCCATCATGAGTAGAAAGAGGAAGGTAGAGAGTGGATCACCTTGTCTGAGTCCCCTGGAAGGTGTAAAAGTATTGGAGGGAGCTCCATTAAGCAAAATGGAGAAACTAGTCGAGGTGACTAGAGTCATAACCCATAGTATCCACTCTTGGTTAAAGCCATAAGCTTTAAGAATGGCTCTGATGTAAGACCAGCTGAGTTTGTCATAGGCCTTCGCAAGGTCTAATTGGATGATCATACCTGCTTGCTTTTTGTTGAAGTGTACCACCTCATGGGCTTGGATGATGTTGTTAAGAATCTGCCTTCCCTCCACATAGCCTATTTTCTCCTCAGATATGAGCACAGGTAGCAGTGGCTTGAGTCTGTTGGCTATCACTTTAGATATGATTTTGTAAACCACATTACATAAGGCTATGGGTCTAAACCCATCCGGAGTGACAATGTTTTCCTTTTTGGGGATTAAAGCTATAAAGGTTGCGTTTAGTGCTTTTAGAACCCTTTTCTGTTGCATTAAGTCTTCAACTGCCTCGAGTAAGTCTTGTTTGAATGTATCCTAGTAGGCTTTGAAGAAATCGACATTGAAACCATCTGGTCGTAGTAGTTTTCCATTTTGCATTTCCTTGATCACCTCACTAACCTCTTCTTCCAAGACTGGCCTATTGAGATTGTGGTTTTCCTCATTAGTAACCAATCTGGGAATGTATTGAGTGATCTTCGCAATGAAATTGGACCTATCTTCCATTGGCTCCTTTGCAATGTCAGAGAAGTGTTGTACTAGGGTCGACTCCATGTCCTTGTGAGTGACAAGTTTAGAACCTTGAGAGTCCTTTAGCTTGTTGATTCTGTTATGTGACCTGTGAGCCATAGTGGATTTGTGAAAGAACTTAGTGTTCCTTTCTCCCTCTTTGATCCATTGGACCTGGGATTTCTGTCTCCAAAAATTTTCCTCTTGTAGGCATCATTTCTCTCATTCTTCCTGCAGAGAATCAGTCAGATTTTGTCTTTCCTCATTGAAGCCCTATATGATATTGATCATATTGACCTCCTGGAGTTTATGTTCAGTACTCATTCTGGCCTTGATGATATCACCAAATTCTTTTTTGTTCCACTCCTTGAGTTTGGATTTAATGTATTTTAGTCTCTATTGGAGCATGTACATCTTGGTACCCTAGATGTTCAAATCCTCCTTCCACCAATTGGAAATGTTTCTAGTGAAGTTGAGGTTAGAGAGCCAAGCATTTTCGAATTTGAAAGGCCTATTCCTCGGAGTGCCCATGAAGGAGGCTTCTAGCTGTATAGGCCAATGATCCGAGCCACCAAAGGGTAGAATGGACACTGATATGGCTGCTCCTGTAAGGATGACATCCTCAGAGATGATAAACCTATCCAGTTTTGATGCCACTTAGGAAGCTCCACCTCTTTTTTTATTCCAGGTGAAAGTCCCATTTGTGGTTTCGTTGTCCACTAGTCCCATGTTCATGAGGAAATCTTGGAAGGCTTCAAAATCTTTGCCCAACTGTCTGGTGCCTCCTTTTTTTCAGAGAGAGATCTTATCATGTTGAAATCACCTGCTAGTTTCAAGGATATTTTGGGATAACATGCTCTGAGACCTTCCAAGGAGTTAAGAAGTTTAAGTTTCTATTCTTTTTGTTGAGGGCCATACAAATTAGTTATCATGTAGGTCTCCTTGTCCCCAATAGGCTGGCACACCAGAGAAAGATAGTTCTTAGATGCTTCAGCATCCAAGATTCCCAGTTTCCGTGGATACCACAGCGTGAGAATCCCTCCTGTAGAGTTGTTGGATTTCACCTCTAAATAATCATCCTTAATTAACCATTTATTATGGATTTCTCTTATTTTTTCCATTGAGCATTTTGTTTCTTGAATAAATACCATGTCTAGTTTTTCTTCTTTTATTCTATTACTGAGATTTCTTTGTTTTCTTCTACTCCCTAACCTTCTAATATTCCAGGTTGTAAGCTTCATTAAGGAAGATTAGTAAAAGATTAGCTGGTAAGATCTTTCATCTTACCTAAGTTAATTAGCAGTTTCCCACATTTCATTCGTAGCTCATTCTGTCTTTTCCTTCCTGAATTTTTTGGAGATAATGTCTGCAGGTTCTCCATCACATTGACCCCACTCTGTTCTTGGATTTCATGGTTTCTTTTGACTCCAATTCCCTTTGATTGTTCCCTCCATAGATAGATTTGTTGGACTTGATCATAATACTCTTTTGGTAGTGAGTCCACACCTTTGTGCTTCCCCTGTTCCAGAAATTGCTCTAGGTCTAGATTTTCTCTGTTTAGTATCTCCTGCAGTTCATGATCCTCTGTACCTGCCTCACTTGGGGTCATTTCATGGTCCTTTCTGATCTCCATGCAGCTTTGTAGTTCCTCTATTTGTCGATCTTTTACTGGGATTTCCTCCATTTCAGCTTCCGTTAGGGATGTTATCCTTGACTGGGTCTATTTCCATGTTCTTCTCCACTTCCTCAAGGATTTTGAAGCTATTGTGTCTTGTCTGTTTGTCTTTGCTTGCCTTCTTATGTGATCTTTTACCCCCTTTCCCTTTGCCTCCAACCGTGGTAAAACCCTCATGATCTTTGTCCATAGGGGTCTTTCCAATATTTTCCACATAGTTTGTGGGGCAATCTCTGAATAGACGACTATGTTCATGACATTTTCGGCATCTGAAAGGTATGTGCTCATAGTCTACCATTTGCATCCATTCCTCATCATATACCTCTAATATTATAGCTTCCGGGAGGGCTCCAGATAGATCCATTGCCACACGTATTCTAGTGAAAGAGGTATATTTACCTGTGAGAGTTGCTTCTGATATTTTTGCAAAATGCCCCAGCTTGTTGCCTATGGTTTTTAGTGACTCTGGTTGCCAATAATCCAGAGGTAGTGAGTATAGTTTGATCCAAACCGGTGCAGATGTGAATGTTTCTCGTTCCAAGACAAAGTTCATCATCCATGTTTGCATGTAAAATCCTGCTGCAACATAGAAGTACGGTCCCCCTTCAAACACTCTATCCTTGTCCTCTAGGCTCACAAACACTACCGTGAAGAAACCCTTTGAACCCAAATGCAGATGTATCTCTCCTTTGGGCTTCCAATGGCTCCTCATCTAGATGTGTAGAGCTCTCTCCATTGGCCATATTCCCATGAACTTGCAGATGATCGCATGTTCTCTCATATGGTCCCTATGTGCTTGAATTGTTGGATCACTTAATATGACCCTGGGGATGATGCTCGACTTGGGCTTGCAGACTCCCGTAGTTTTGTTTGAGGCCTTTTCTTGCTACTACCTCCCTTATCCCTTTCTAGACTTGATTCGTGTTGATCTTCATCCTGATTCACGATCTCATTGTGTCCCACTGTTTCCTTTCCTCTTGTTTCTACAATCTTCTCCATCGGTATTTTGAACGGTTTCCCTCCTGCCTCCTTGCCTCCCTTCGTGACAGCTTGACTGTAGGAGGGAGAAGCACTCCCCCCTGCATGACCTACCATGGAACCCTAAAACCTAAACAGGAGGTAATTTCACGTTTTTCTCAAGTTGAAGAGCATTTCCGTTCAATACTTCTCCCCTCCTTGGTTCTTCCACAATTTCAATTTAACTGTCAATCTATATAAACTAATTTTAAATCGACATAAATCAATCAATATAACTCAAAACCTTTATAATATTTTTTTTTTTAGAAATAGAATAGCTATTCTGCATCTTCCCATGTGATTTAAATTCCGATCTGAACACTCTAGAAACTCAAATTCGCGCTGCAACTATCCCGCCGTCACAAAAGTTATGAAAAAATAGTTGATTTTAAATCAACGATATCTCCCTCATATGAACTTTGTTTCGACCAAATTTTTTTTAAATTGGGTGATTTTTAAAGAGGAGATTAGATATACAATCATTTTTCTAAAACTTTACATAAAAATTATAAAAAATGATACGAGAGCCATCGTCAAAAAATTGTCATCAGAAAAAATTATGCAACACAACTGATTTAAATTAGCAATATCTCCCTCATCCAGACTCTGATTCGGGCGTTTTTTATTACTATTTAATTTTGGTATATTTTCGCAAGGAATCTAGATCTGCTAATTCTTTTCATAAATTTTGCACCAAACGTTTAAGACCTGATATGCAAACTCGCCGCCCAAGAAATTCCTACAAAATATGGAAAAGATTGCTACCTGTTTTTCCCAAGAAAATGCTCTATAGAGGTCGTTGCACTTGCATGACAAATTTTGTGGAAGATTTCTGTAAAAACTTAAAACTGAAATATGTGTCAAACCTTCATTCTCATGGAGCTATAACCTGGCTCTCATACCAATGATCTGGATCTTAGGGGGAGCCCCCCAAGATCTAAAAAATTGGAATGGATCTTGGGGGAGGCCCCCAAGATCTGAAAAATTTTAATGCTAGAAGAACAGAGAACACAGTAAATAAAACCATACACAAACTTTTTATTAAAACAGAAAATAATTGTAAAAGCTATATGTGGTGGAGAATTTGTCCTTTTACAAAATGCAACTTGTTACTTATAACCTTTTTTGGTTACAATACCACAGGTAAATTCCATGGGTAGGTAAATACCATGGGTGAATGGATACCATGGGTGGATGTCACTTAAAATACCATAGCTAAATTCCATGAGTTGATAAATACTATGGGAGGATGAATACCAAGGGTGGATGCCACTTAAAATACCATGGGTGAATGAATACCATCGATGTATAACACTTAAAATACCATAGGTAAATTCCATGGGTGGATGAAGACCATGGGTGGATGCCATTTTCTATTCGGATCAATCCCCATGGAAGAGGTGAAGGATGCACGAAAGGAGGTAGACACCTCAAGAGGGAAGGTAGAATGGAAAAGACATATATACAAGGGAAATGAGTCTCTACAAAATCATAGAAGTGACAAATAATGGCCAACGATTTGGCATTTGTATAGATGATGATCTGCTAATTGTTTTGAATAGACAAAAATTGCTTGAATCACGCCCTTAAATATTATTATTATTTAAAGATGAGATTTTTTATCATTTTTTATTCTATTTTTTATTTTTTTGAAGTTAGAGACTTTGTATTACATCAAATAGGGATTATATATACCAAAAATTTCTTGCTACTGGTCTGCCCCAAAGGAAACTAAACTAGTAACATAAGTTAAGAGTTTTGAAGTTCTTAAGAGCTAGTCTAACTAGAGTGTCTTGTAAATAAAAACTTGTAAAAATAGGAAACTTGTGCTAGACCTTTATATACATTAACATGAGAAGTCAAAAAATACTAATAGCAAGAAAAAAATCAATGAATCATAACAACTATTGGAAAAAACACCCAGGCATCTATGCTAACCAGTCACTACCATAGTTTAAGGACAACAATATGTTGGCTAATCTCCTAGATCGAATGGTCAACATGCACTCTATAATTTCAACTCTTTCCTGCAGCTCTTCCCTACCCTATTCTGAGGAAAAGGATACGTTAGCTAATCTCTTGGCTAGAATGACAGAATTATCTTGCTTAGTCTTCCTATACCTCCCTATGTGGCTTGCAATATTGTAATGACATTTACCTCATTCTGGTGACCCACTTTCGTTTGAGCTTGCATCTACCCTCTTCTAAGGAGAAGGATATGTTGGCTAATTTCTTGGATAAAATGATAGAATCATCTTGTTGAGTCTTCCTATGCCTCCCTATGTGGCCTACAATATTTGAAATACATTTACCTTGCTTTGGTGGCCCCCTTTTGTCTAAGCTAACATCATATCAAGGTGAGGAGGGGGAGCGGCAAGGAATGCTTGCTCTTGGGCACCCTCCTTGGGGTAAAATTAGCAAGGTTCCATGTAACTGGGGAAACGAGTTGTTAACCAACCCACTTGAGCTAAGATCCTTTAACTATTGGTACCAAGATAGCCCATTGTTATATGTACTAACCACTTAAGCTAAGATCCTTTGACTATTGGTACTAAGCTAGCCCATTGTTACATGTAAAGGGTTGTTTTCTTTGACTCTAAGCCATGAAGAAATTATAACTCATCATATCACAAGTGGGGATTGTTGAAAATCCTAATTTAATTTTGTCCTTGAATTAAATTAGGCATAAAATTGTAATTCCACATCACATGACAACTCGTATTACTTAACTAAGTTAATTTGAGTTAGTTAGCACAGTTAATTCGAGTTGAGGGTCTATCTTGAGTCCTATATAGTGTCTCCTACATTATAGGAGCCCTGATTGAGTTTATTTAGAGTTGTAATTAATTAATTCAATTTAACTGAGTTAAAGTCAATTAAAATAGTTCCAACTAATCGAGGAACCAGTAGGAGTTCTAGCAGTGGGTTGCAGCTTTAGTGTTCAATTAGTTAACTAATAAATAAGCCATCAATAAATCATACATGTGTAATTTACGAGTTACCAAGTTGAGATTAGAGTTCAAGGGCAATGTACTATCAATTGTGTAATTATCTGAATTGTACATATGTTGCATGCAGTTAAAAGGAACAATCCAATGGAGGAAAATTCCTATTAAATAGGGGCCTAATTTCTCATTGAACAACACATAGAAGTAGGTGCTTGGGAAAGCATAAATTTGGTTAAGTATTAGCCAAGGATTGTCTAGGAAGTAGTGAGATAGATAAAGATAATGCAGAGGTTGCTTGGGCTTGAGAAAAGCATTTTAATCTTCTCATATTTTCTAACTAATTCAATATACAGATAGTAGGGTTTTTAGCTGTGGATTTCCCCAAGAAATCATTGTGTAATGTGTTGATTGAATTATTTCTCTTGTATTCTTTGTGATTTCTCGATTAATTAATTATTTCTGCTAATGAGTAGAGTAGATTCAAGTCTTTTGTTTTAGAAAATTACATAAGCAGTTTGAATCTATAAGGAATTTCTACATAGTATCAAAGCATAAATCACTCTAGAAGGGGAGAATATGATTTTTTTCTTTTGTTGGTGAAATTGAATTTGCAGTACCATACTTCAAAGCCAACAAGATGTCGTTCTACAAATTTAGACTCAAATATTCCCTTGAGGGTAGTTGGAACTATATTACCTGGAAGGATAGGATGGAGGCAGTGTCAGAAAATAATGGGATTAAGGAATTCATAGACAAAGATATTCCTAAGCCTTTGGCAACTAATGCTCAAGATATGGAAAAGTGGAGAAAATGTGTTGCAAAGGCGATAAGGATTATCCTAGAAGGAGTTTGAGATAACATTGTCTCGAACCTCCATGGTAAGGAGACTCCATATGCAATGTGGAAGGCCTTGACGGACCTGTTTCAGAACAATAGTGACCATAGGAATTTGGCACTTAAGGACACGCTAAGAAAAATTAAGATGGAGAAGGGTGACACAATACCAAAGGACTTGACTAAGTGCACCTAATGTCGAGATGAGTTTGGAAGTTTCGGTGTTATACTTTCTGAAGATGATCTAGTCAACTTAACACTTCTAGGCCTTCCCAAGAGATGGCACAACTACTAGGACTTAGTAAGTAGGAGGGAGAAGCTACCAGAGTGGGAGAATTTGTGGTTCTACTTGGTGCAATAAGCGATTTGGTGGAACACCAAAGATGGATCCTCATCCAAGCATGATAATGAGGAGAATTGTACCTTAGCTAGAAAGGAAAAGAAAGGGAAAGGGATGTCATCCCATTCCAAATCAAATTCCAGTTAGGGCGACAAGAAGAAGGATTTGTTGAAGATCAAATGTTTTCACTGTCATGAGTTGGGACACTATGCCACAAAAGTGTTTGCATAAGAAGGCCGAAAAGAATCCCTCAGGAAGAGTAGTAGGTGAAGCTCTTGTTTCACAATTTGATTTGGATTTCACCTTAATTGATTGTATAGTGAAATCAATAATGGGTAGTGTGTCTTATTTGGATGGTTGACCCTCATTCCATATGATGGACAACAAAGAATTATTTAGTGACTTGGAGGAGAAGAACCTCCAAATTCATATCGAAATGGAAGATGATGGAAGGAATAGTGTGACTGTCATCGATACTGTTACTTTTCAGAGGGATTATGGTTTTCCTCTCACATTAAAAGATGTCATGTATGTTTTTGGTTTGAAGAAGAATTTAGTTTTAGTTGCCATTTTGGAGGACCATGGATACAATGTGATATTTAGCAAAGGAAAGAATTTACTTCATCACATATCCTCAGTAAAAGTGAATGAGATCAGGGTTTGGGTGAAGAACCTCTATAAATTGGATGTAGGGGACTGTGTTGATTTGAGCACAAAAGCATAAAAGGTGTAGAGTTGAAACATCGTTGAGTTGTGGCATAGAATATTGGGACGTTTGCACCATAGAGATTTGAGGAGCATGCAGCAAGTTTTTATAGGACTTCCCAAGGGTACACTAGAGCATAGAGATACATGTAAAGGGTGTACAATGGGGAAGTACACCAAAGCTACAAGTTTCAAGATAAGGACAGTCGAGCACACACGATCCTTGAAAGAGTTTAGTCAGATGTGTGTGGACCATTCTTGACATCCTCCACAGCCAAGCACAGTTATTATGTAATATTTGTAGATGATTTCTCTTGTAAATGTTATATTTTCTTCATGTTGAAGAAGGATCAGATGTTCACTATATTTTGTGAATTTAAATCACTTGTTGAGAAAGTCACTAGCAGGAAAGTTAAAGCTCTGTTGGACACCTAATCCTCAATGGGTTAGTGTGGAAGCTGAATGGACAAAAGGAGTTCAAGAGACCTTGGGATGTGGAACCCAACGGTCACATAATGTACTGTAAATGTATATCTCTTGTTAATAAAAATAGTACTCTCATGTTTTATCCTTCAGATTCTCTTGCTGCCCATGTGTGTTTAACATGGTATCAGAGCGGGCGATTGTTGGTCCTGCTCCAATTTGAGCCACTTGCTTTGTGGTCTCTATATATATGTCACTTCTGCCCATTACCTGAAACGCTCCATTAATTCATTGTCTGTTAGAAATCTATTGCCTCTTCTACCTGACCTCTGGCACTGTATACGCTGCACCTGACTCTAGCTATTTTAAGACTCTCTTCTGCGTTACCCGACCTCTGTCTGCCATTACTTGCGCTCTTTGTCCATAAACGCTCCATTTAAAAGCGTTGCTCCAAACAATCCTGCTCCGTACAATACGCTACCATTACCTGCCTGTCTGCCATATTCTTTTTATACAGACCTGCACCTGACATTGCAAACGCTCCTCTGTCTGACACTGTCATAAACGTTTCAGAAGCGCTGTGCATTCACCTGAATGAATTGCTGCTCCAAATTGAAACGTTCCTCTGCCTGCTCTTCGTGCGATGTTGTCTTCAGTTTGTATCTCTAAGTTTGGGTGAGGCACTTGGTGTGGTGAGCGTGGAATCCTCACCACTAAACATTCAAATCTTGTCTGGTAATTGCTGGAGTATGCATTAGAAATCATTTTGGTATTTGAACGCTGTTATATGCATATTATTGTGGTTATAATACCTGAACACTGTTATACGCGTGTTATTGTGGTTATAATACCTGATATGCGTGGCTATAACATTTGATATGCGTGGTTATTGTGGTAATAATACCTGAGGTGCGTGGAGATGTGGTGACCTTTTCATGCGTGGAGACAACATGGTATGCTGCTAATGCATGGAGAATCCAGAGACCGATGAAAGTAAGAAAGTAAGGTGAAAAAAAGAGAGGGCATTGAGGATTTGGTATAGGAAGCCACTTCCCTTGAATGGTACTTTTGAATGGTGTGTTCATCTCATTGTGAATCCTTCTATGGGAGTTTCATTCAAAGGGTTGTAATAAAGTCGTCGTGGTATATATTATATTTGGTGTGTAACATTGGATTGTCTCTGCGTAAATTACTGGTTGTTTCATTTTAATGAGCTTGTGCGATGTACGGAGAGGCCAGAATGGTGCGAACACAACGTTTGGAACATATGATTGGAGTGTTGGCATGACTGGTTTATTGAACGTCGTATACACGGTATGGTTCTGCATTGACAATGTGTACACAGTGCTTGAATGTGCGATATATATATTGGTGTCGATGCTCTCCATATCTGTGATTCACTTGTTTTTGAAGGCAAATATATGTTGGGTTATATGGTATGGAGCTCATGTATGGTAAATGGTTCTTACATGTGCGTGAGTTATTTTTCAAGACCCTTGAAATCGTTGGTTGAGGTATTGTTAAGTGAATGTTGGTCTTGTGAGTGCGTTGAAATCATTGGTTGAGGTATTGTTGAGTGAATGCTTGTTTTTATTGAATGTGTCGATAATTACTGAATGTTGGAACCTATGATTACCGTGCGAAATGCATTAAAGTTGGTGCCAATCATTATAAGCCATTGCAAGTCAAACGTCTCTCCTACACAATTCAGTCAGGTGTTGACTCCACAGCTTTGCAGAATGCTCTCGTAGCTTTTTGAAAAACCCTACTCCACAGCGTGAAGTTGTTGTCATTGCATTGGATACATTGAAGGATGTATTGAATGCTTGAGTCTTTCGTTTGTGTTGTCTTGCACGAGAATATGTTGTGCTATTTGGTCCATTCATGTGGCTTGTTATTTGATACATAAATCTATGCTTCATCGATAAGTAGCATCGATCCCTCGGCGGTAGTCGCTTAAGTGATGGAAATGGTGGCGACCCTTTGGCAGATTCTGTGAAATCACCGATAAAGAATTACAAATCAAAGAATTCCATACTGACAACTTTTCTTGGCCAACATTTGCAAATAGATCCATTAAAAACCTTCACATGGAATACTTGTGCTTTCGATGGACCTGTGAGAATGAATACTTACAGCAAATGATCTAGAAGAATTCACTACGACAACTAAAGCATGTATACGCTAGGAAATAACATGCATTGAAATTTTAGAATGAATGCCTCTTGCAGCACCAATAAGATCTTAATCACGTTGCTCTGGGTGCTAAAATGAATCGAAAGTTCGTGACCTGTGTTGCGATATGTATGGTTCATTTGAAGTGGTGGAACAGTTTGCATTATATACACAGTGTTTAAAGCATTGAACCAAACCTTCAATGAGTGTGGAAGTCAAGTCTGCTTTCTCAAGCGCTCTACATATTTTTTCATATATATATTTCTTCCATTAGGAAGACCGAGTCACACAGAGCATTAGTGTGTGGGAGCTGCTACAATAGTGAAGAGGTTGGGTTTCTTGCTAGTGTTTACACCAACGAAAAAGGGTTGAACATAGCAAACAGAAAATTGTTTATTCTTGGCTCCATCTGACTGTCAAAGGCTGAGATCTTTGTGGAGAAATTACACGAGATCTGAAGTTTGAATTACATATCACAGGGTTTATGATTAGACAATAAGGGATGTATTATTTGTCACATTACCCAAGGATTGAGTTGTGTTTTTAGATTTAATTATGCTCTGAAATCTCAAGGTGTCAAGGGTGAGTATGTGTTCCAAATATATTGCTTATGCCAAATTTATTAAGGAGTCAAATTGGAGGTTGAAATACTCATCTAATAGTTGCAATTATTTATCAATTTATAGACCAATTTGTAGCTGAAGATAATATCACTTCTCTGATTATATTGGTATGAAATGGATAGAATAGATGATGTATTGAAACTACTAAATAATTTAATACTTTCCACTGTTGATGAGATGGTTAAGATCAACAAAACCTCTCTTTCCAATATTAAAATTTGTCTCCAAAATGCACATGAGAATATTGAGTTTTTGCAGCTTGAGACAAAGCTACAGCAGGAAGAATTATAGCAGTGGAGTCATCATTTTGAACCTGTTTCTATTCAGAAGATTGAAACAGTCTCCCATAAATAGTGAGACAATAATGTTATAGTTGGTTCAGATTTAATACCCAATAAAGCAGCAGTTGTACATGTAGATGCAAAAACTCAATCTACACTTCCCAAGCCTATCATCAGACCTTGGGAACAACTTGTCCACAAAAAGCACAAAACTTGTCTTGGATATGACAAGGACTTGACCTTTCATATTCCAGACTATGCCAAGCCCATTCAGTTTCAGAGTGCTGGATTCATTCATGACAGTTCACCTGCTCCTCATGACAGTTCACCTCCAGTTGTTCCAGACTCTACCTCTCTTCCACAGCAACAACAACAACAAATTGTGAAATGCCAACAATGTGACTGAGTTGGCCATTTGAAAGATCACTGTTTTGATCTTCATCCATGTAAGCACTATCATAAAACTAGTCATTCTTCACACAGATGCTTCAGAAATAAACGTCCTGTAAGAACAAATATTCATCTCAGATGGATCGCTTCTTGGAAATGGGCATCAACAACCAAGAAGATATTCCAAACACATGTCAGAACTTGTTCTAGAGTATTGAACAATATTGCAGTTGAGTTTTCTCCATCATCTCACCTTGTATCTGACAGGGGGGGGAAATGATGGTCATATACAAGCTTCAAAGCCACATCAAGTGAGCTTGAGCCACAACCTACCACACCAGTTTTAGAGTTGTAGCCAGAAACAAAGATGCCCGTGAAAATGCCTTCAGTTGGTAATCTGGGACACTTCCTCTAGCAGAAGACTTCAACTTCTTGCCAGTTTCGGAAGAATTCCAGGAACAAAATTGAGGACACTTCCTCTAGCAGAAGACTCTAGCGTCTTGCCAGTTTTGGAAGAGTTCCAGGAATTGCATTAAGCATTCCAGAGTTGTTGGTCATCCTTAAACCGTCACAGGTTGAGACTTCCCTTTTCAGGTTGAAGTTCTCCCTTTTATGTAGGGTGAGACCTCCCTTTATTGGTTGAATGTTTCCCTCTTCAAAACAATAGGAGCACTTCCTCTAGCAAAAGACTTCATCTTCTTGCCAGTTTTGGAAGAGTTCCAGGAAGTGCACTAAGCGTTCCAGTGTTGGTGGTCATCCTTAAACCACCACCCTTTATACCAACATTTCAGAGAGCACATTCAGCCTAGTGCTGCCATGCATTTTTTGCACATTTTACATTACAGCTCTCTTCTTGGACTCATACATAACCCTTCGGATTAAGGGGGGGAATGTTGGACACCTAATCCTCAATGGGTTAGTGTGGAAGCTAAATGGACAAAAGGAGTTCAAGAGACCTTGGGATGTGGAACCCAACGATCACATAATGTACTAGAAATGTATATCTCTTGTTAATAAAAATAGTACTCTAATGTTTTATCCTTCAGATTCTCTTGCTGCCCATGTGTGTTTAACAAGCTCTCTGGAGTGCTACGATGGAGAATATGTGTCGAATGAATTCAAGAACTTCTATGTGTCAGAGGGCATTCAATAGGAGTTAACACCACCCCATAACCCACATCAAAATGGGGTGGCTGAAAGGAAGAACAAAACTATTGTCGAAGTTGCACAAGAAATTTTACATGATCATGGCCTATCGTTGCACTTGTCGGTTGAGGCATGCAACACAGTTGTATATGTGTAGAACAAAAGTCCTCATCGAATTCTTGGGATGAGTAAACCAAAAGATTTTTTTTCAAGTAAGAAACCACATGTGGCACACTTTAGGATCTTTGGTTCATTAGTTTACTATCATGTTACCAAGGATGCAAGGAAAAAGTTAGAACCAACAACTGAGTTAGGCATATTTGTGGGGTACACTGATACACCTCATAATTATTGGGTGTACCTACCATCTCACAAGATGACATTAGTTCATAGAGATGTGAAGTCCGATGAAGATAAGGTCATGAGATTTCCCTTGATAGGGAGCTTTAGTTACATGTAGATGAGGAGCTTTTAGCACCAAAGGAAGAACTTCAAGAGGATGTGGAGAGGGAACATAGAAAGGCGTGAGAGTGGAAGAACCCACTCATGCAGAGACTTCCAGAGATGGAAGGAAGCACACCAGAGAGGCTGACAGATTGACGCATGATGCTAGAGAGAATGTGGGAGCACTCACATCACAATGTAGGCAAAAGAGCTCACCAGATCGGTACACTGGCTACATGGCTTTGATGAACAAGAGTGTAGAGATTAAGCCATGGAAGCAAATATCAGTTGCACTTAGTTTGACAAAAGAAAAGTACATGGCTACTAGTCAAGTAGTTTGTGAAGCTATTTGGACAAAGAAGATCCTTGTTGGGTTATTTAGTCAGTAGATGGATCCTACAATGATTTACTGTGACAATAATAATTGTATCAAACTCTCGGAGAATCTAGTTTTTCATAATCGGTCCAACCATATCGACATCCAATATCTCCATCTACAAGGTTGTGTGCAAAGGACAATCATGTTGCTGGAGTACATTCCTACAGAAGAACAAGATGCATATATTTTGACAAAGACATTGTTAAGATGGAAATTCAAGTTTCAAAGAGGAAGGATCAAGGTAGTAGATACTCACTTTCTTGTTGAGAGGGATTGTTAAAAATGCAACAAGAAAATTCTAATTTAATTTTGTCCTTGAATTAAACTAGGAATAAAATTGTAATTCCACATCACATAACAATTTGTATTACTTAACTAAGTGAATTTGACTTAGTTGTCTTAGTTAGTTCGAGTTGAGAGTCTAACTTGAGTCATGTAGAGTGTTTCCTACATTATAAGAGCCCTAGTTGAGTTTATTTTGAGTTGTAGTTAATTAATTCAGTTTAATTGAGTTAAAATCAGTTAAACTAGTTCCAACTATTGGAGGAACTAGTAAGAGGTCTAGTAGTGGGGGATCTCTCGTTGAGTTTATTTTGAGTTGTAATTAATTAATCTAGTTTAATTGAGTTAAATTCAGTTAAACTAGTTCCAACTATTGGAGGAACTAGTAGGAGGTCTAGTAGTGGGGTGCAACTTCAGTGTTCAACCAGTTAATTGATAAATCAACCATAAATAACTCATGCATGTGTAATCTACGAGTTACCCAATTGAGATTAGAGTTCAAGGGAAGTGTACTATCAGTTGTATAATTATCGAAATTGTACAAATGGTGCATGTAGTCAGAGGAAGAGCCTAAAGGAACTGCATAATCCAAAGGAGGAAAATTCCTATTAACTTGGGGCATAATTCCTCATTGAACGACGCAAGGAAGTAGGAACTTGGGCAAGCTTAAAATTGATTAAGTATTGGCCAAGGATTCTTTAGGAAGCAATGAGACAAATAGAGATAGTGCAGAGGTTGCTCGAGCTTGAGCAAAACATTGTAATCTTCTCATATTTTCTAACTAATGCAATATAGAGATAGCAAGGGTTTTTCGCTATGGCTTTTCCCAGGAAATCATTTTGTAATGTGTTGATTGAATTCTTTCTCTTGTATGTATGCTTTGTGATTTCTCGACTGATTAATTGTTTTTGCTCATGAGTAGAGTAGATTCAAGTCTTTTGTTTTAGCAAATTACATAAGCAGTTTGAATCTACAAGGAATTTATATAGGGATTTGAATCTGGGTGGAGTAGATTCATGTCTTTTGCTTTAGAAAATTACATAAGAAGTTTGAATCTATAAGGAATTTCTACAGGGATTTGAATATGGGTGGAGATTCCACCCAACCACCTAAAATAACCCAAATTATTAACCTTTTTTATTTAATATCCTATTAAAATGTTAAAAAATATTAAAAAATTTAGTTTTTTAATTAGTTTTATTAATATGTTGTGAATATATAAAATTATAAATTATATAAATTATATAGTTGAGTCGTGAAGCTTATTCTACACCTTAGTGCGAAAGTGATGTTTAAGTGTCCCTCTTAAAATAAAAATAAAATATTCTCTAATAAAAAATAAAAAGAAATATGCTATGCATATTTAATTACGTGTTCATATGATCTAATATAATTTCATATAAAATAACTAGAAGTAAAAAAAATGTGAATAAAATGTTTAAACCTTTCTTTTCAAAAATATTTCAACATGTAGATTTCTTATATATTTATATGGAAAAAAATATCAAAAATAATATTTTAACGTTATGTAAAATAAAATATCCAAAATAAGTTATGAGTAACCAGCGAAGTCTATCTGCACTAAATGCACCACCATTTTGACATCCATCCCCACCAAATTTGGACATTTTTCATTCCTTTTTAGTCACAACAGTTACAGACCCGCTGTCGTGATCCGTGTGGGAGGGACGTTTGAGTGAGTTAGTCAAAATCCATAAGAAAAATGAGAAAAACGTTTTGTTCGCTGCATGGGCAGTTTTATCCAATTTATTATTCATACTAAATGTTTTTGTCAAAATATCATGGAAATTACATCAGAGTCATTATTTTATTCTAAATTCTAAATTTTAGAATATTTTGGAAATGTGACGAAGATAAATATAGTAAATGATTTTGTCGAGTCACGTTGAGAAATATTTCTTTAATAAAGCTGCCTATATTCAAATTTTCAGGTGGGATTTTCTGGTCTAATTTCTCTAAAATTCGGCAGGCATTTATTGAAATTACAAGTTTGATGGGTAACCCTTGCACAATCTAAGTGCTTTAGGGGATTTTGAGGGTGATGAATCCATATATAAAGTCAAGAAACCAATTTAAATAACACAAATCAAGATTTCACCTAAAATTTTTCCACCAGATTCCGACACCGGAAAGTCCAAAAAGTCGCACTAAAGACAACTCCAATAAGAAAGTGAAAGCATTGTTGTCAACATTTCCAAATAAAAGTGTCAAAAAAAATTGTCCTGTAGTGTTAAATATCATCAAATTGTGGAACCCACCTTGGTGCCGCACAAAAAACCGTAAGGAATATACGATCTGTGTAGATGGTCCCACCGAGGGCCATGTGGCTCCTAGTGGACCTGCCCTTAATCTTATCAAGATGGGGTCCACCTGAATAAGTTGGGTCCTGAACCTTTAAGTAAATAGAACGATTGAACTCAACCGTTGATAGAAATGTCCCTATCCAATGTCCCACAGGGATATCATGCAACTGAGATGCATGGAGGTTAACTGCGCGATGAGAGCAATTTTTTCTCTCATCTCTGCGCCACACATCATCTCTTGAATGGAATCATGCAGTTCTTCCACTAAATCAGAAACCAGCTGAAGTCTGCGTAATAAACCACTTGTGGTTTTCATCCGTGGTATTTCTAGATGGAGATCGTCCATCCGAGCCTGTCAGTCTGTCCACATCTTTCTTTTCCAAGCTACCCCTCAAGAGTTGCCAACAAAAAACTTGCTGAGCCAAGAGAGTATCAGCCATACAATTTGTGTTATTGCTCACCTTGAGACCTTCCTCTGTCATCCTAATGCCATGGGAATAGTGAAGAGGATTCATGAACAGAGACCGATGACAAATTGTGCACTACCATGCCCCTCTCTGTTTCCAGTATTAGCATTGTCCAACCATGAATCCCAGTCTGCATTTGCTAGAGTGGAACAGTCCTCTCATAGCTGCTCGACAGGAAGAAACTCCCATGGATGCCGAGAATCCCTATCCTTGTTGACCACCCCTTCATTAGCCAGCCTTTCTACAAGCAAATTGGCCTTTCTTCTAACATGCACAAATCTTATTGTTCTAAGGATTTGTATGTGTGATTGGATACAATGGAACACCTACAGTAGCATCCATTGCTTTGACACTTTGTTTGGAGAGGTTCCATTTTGAATATTTTTGGCAGCTTTGACGAATAATTCCGAGTCAGCTTCAACTATGACATTTTATAAGTTTGCCTCCGCTAGGATATCCATACATTGATCTAATGCCAGATGTTCCGCCATGTTGTTGGTGCCCTTTTCCAGGGGACCATGGAAGATGTATTTTATAAGTCCCTCAGGATCCCTGATGGCCCCACCGAAGCCAGCTTCCTCGAGATTGCCCTTAGAGGCTCCATCTATATTGAATTTGAAAAAGCCCTGAGGAGGGAGCTGCCAACCCATATCCCCTGTGTTTAAGGATCTTAGATCTTTCTTCACCCCCTGAGGGTTGATGGCTTGAATATCTAGATTAATAAGAATTTGAACCTCCTGAAGCAGAGGAGGACTCATGGGTTTCGTTCTCGGAATTCTTCTGACTGTTTCCTTGAGTTGTTTCAAAATTTGATTGATGATAAGCCAAGGTTCTCTAGCTTCATTTTTGAAGATTCTTCTGATTCCTTCTTTCCAAATATTCCAGATGACAAAGCCTGGAGCTAACATCCAGGCTTTGTTGATGATTTCATTTTCTAAGAAGTTTTTGCTCCATTTTGATAATGTATTGGATATGCTGAGTCTATCCCTGTCAGTCTATCTAAAGCTTGAGGCCACCCAATCCCAAATTTTGGCATAAAAGGAACACAGATTAAGCAGGTGTTGTTTAGTCAATTTAGTGTTATCTAAATTGCTAGTATTAATTGTCAACCCGGGGTTCGTAAACTGATGAAGTGTGGTGCACTATATGTGCTTAGTTAACCTCTTTCTTACTTCATTGTTTTATAAGGTTATAATGTTCAACTCTTCCTAACCTTCTGCTTTCAACATATAGTACTATGTTAAGCACGATTAAAAATAAGTCCAAAAAGTAATCAAGCTCTAAGGTGACAAGTAAGAAAAACCACTTTAAAGACCAGTTATAATGTTCAACTCTTCCTAACTCCCTGCTTCAACATACCATACTATGTAAACACGATTAAGAAGTAGTTAGAAATAAGTCTAGAAAGTAATCAAACTTTAAACTTGCAAGGAAAGAGCTTGAAAGAAATAACTTGAAATGAAACTGAAAGCAAAGAACTTGAAATGACTTGAAAGTAAATGACCACATTCTAATGGCATTAGTCTCTATTCATACTGCTGCAAATAAAAGAAATAAGAAAATCACTTCAAGGATTGATGTTAATGATAATCTCCTTCTAACTCTTTGCTTCTACTGCGTATTTGCATAAAACACGATTAGAAGGTAGCTGAAGACAAATCCAAGAATTGATAAAAACTCTAATCTACTTTAATTGACAAATTGTAACACTACTAAGCCTTTTCCAACATACTGCTTCCTACATATGTGATTATGTGTAACAAGTGGAAAAAGTGTTAGTATCACAAGCCAAGTCTACTCAAATACAAGCTGCAATTAATCAATGTTCTGTTCTCTTGAAAAATAAGCCATTCATGATAAAGAGAGCATAAATTAGTTAGCATCCAACTTGTAAAACTACACTAAATCAGCTATAAAAACAAAGTAAAAAGGGCAGCACTATGAATAAGACAACTGCAACTACCATTAGATATTAAAGCAAATACAACACACAATCCCGGGAGAAAATAAAATGCAATAATTCAAACTGTACAAGGCAGGGGCCCCCTTCTACCTATAAAATCAAAGCATACTTAAAATTGCATGAATGAAAAAAAGCAATATTTACAAAATGAAATCTAATCTACTTACATCCTAATGTGCTCCATGACATCTACTTCACATCTCCTTCCATGTTGAGAACATCAAAGCTTTATTCAATTTCTTCAAAAGTGCAAGGTACAAAAGCTTTCAAAAGCCATGAGACTAACAAGCTAAAGGAAGACTAAAGAGAGACTAAAAAAGACTCTCATAAGCTAAGCTTAAGAACTAACTAATGAAGGAGAGAGATCTCCTATTTATACAAAAAGATGAGAGTCATCTCATTAATGATAATCCATGAATCTCTCCCTCTACCTCTAGAGTCCTAATCAAAATAGGAACTGATAAGACACATGTCTTTTTAGATTACAATACAATTAGGAGATGTGACCCATATCCTCATGATCCCATGATTCTTTCCACTCAAATTCGAATTTGGCCTTAGAGTGCCACATAAGGGTCTTCTAGAAGCCTCCTTTCAACCTACACATGTCAACAATCTCAACCCATTGGTTAGGTATAAGCTTATGCACATTATTTCCTAATTTTTAACAACAAATTCACTTAAAAGGCTTAGAATTAATAAAGATTGGAAAAGCATAAATGTGGCCCAATGATATTGAAAGTGGGATGAATGTGGTGACATAGTAGTGAAATGGAGGTGATATGGAGGTGATATAATGGACATATTAGTGAAAGTGTAATGGAAATGAATGACATTTTCAAGACTCAACATACCCCCCAACTGAAGCTATTGCATGTCCTCATGCAACATATATTACATTGACTCTTTTGATCCTTGAGCTTTGGCTTAACTTTGCATAATATCA
>APFE030425464.1:139936-166056 GCA_000404065.3 Pinus taeda
TTCGTTGTTTTATAAAGTTTTAATGTTCAACTCTTCCTAACCTTCTGCTTTCAACATATAGTACTATGTTAAGCACGATTAAGAATAAGTTCAAAAAGTAATCAAGCTCTAAGGTGACAAGTAAGAAAAACCACTTTAAAGACCAGTTATAATGTTCAACTCTTCCTAACTCCCTGCTTCAACATACCATACTATGTAAACACGATTAAGAAGTAGTTAGAAATAAGTCTAAAAAGTAATCAAACTTTAAACTTGCAAGAAAAGAGCTTGAAAGAAATAACTTGAAATGAAACTGAAAGCAAAGAACTTGAAATGACTTGAAAGTAAATGACCACATTCTAATGGCATTAGTCTCTATTCATATTGCTGCAAATAAAAGAAAATAAGAAAATCACTTCAAGGATTGATGTTAGTGATAATCTCCTTCTAACTCTCTGCTTCTACTACGTATTTGCATAAAACACGATTAGAAGGTAGCTGAAGACAAATCCAAGAATTGATAAAAACTCTAATCTATTCTATTTGACAAATTGTAACACTACTAAGCCTTTTCCAACATACTGCTTTCTACATATGTGATTATGTGTAACAAGTGGAAAAAGTGTTAGTATCACAAGCCAAGTCTACTCAAATACAAGCTGCAATTAATCAATGTTCTGTTCTCTTGAAAAATAAGCCATTCATGATAAAGAGAGCATAAATTAGTTAGCATCCAACTTGTAAAACTATACTAAAACTATTATAGAAAAACAGAGTAAAGAGGGCAGCACTATGAATAAGACAACTTCAACTACCATTAGATATTAAAGCAAATACAACACACAATCCCGGGAGAAAATAAAATGCAATAATTCAAACTGTACAAGGCAGGGGCCCCCTTCTACCTATAAAATCAAAGCATACTTAAAATTGCATGAATGAAAAAAAGCAATATTTACAAAATGAAATCTAATCTACTTACATCCTAATGTGCTCAATGACATCTACTTCACATCTCCTTCCATGTTGAGAACATCAAAGCTTTATTCAATTTCTTCAAAAGTGCAAAGTACAAAAGCTTTCAAAAGCCATGAGACTAACAAGCTAAAAGGACTAAGAAAAGACTAAAGGGAAGACTAAAGAGAGACTAAAAAGAGACTCTCATAAGCTAAGCTTAAGAACTAACTAATGAAGGAGAGAGATCTCCTATTTATACAAAAAGATGAGAGCCATCTCATTAATGATAATCCATGAATTTCTCCCTCTATCTCTAGAGTCCTAATCAAAATAGGAACTGATAAGACACATGTCTTTTTAGAGTTACAATACAATTAGGAGATGTGACACATATCCTCATTATCCCATGATTCTTTCCAACCAAATTCGAATTTGGCCTTAGAGTGCCACATAAGGGTCTTCTAGAAGTCTCCTTTCAACCTACACATGTCAACAAACTCAACCCATTTGTTAGGTATAAGCATATGCACATTATTTTCTAATGTTAACCACAAATTCACTTAAAAGGCTTAGAAATAATAAATATTGGAAAAACATAAAGGTAGCCCAATGACAATGAAAGTGGGATGAATGTGGTGACATAGTAGTGAAATGGAGGTGAAATGGAGGTGATATAATGGACATAATAGTGAAAGTGTAATGGAAATTAATGACATTTTCAAGACTCAACAGGTGTTCAATCATTTCCTCCTGCAAGCCACAAAGATGACATTTAAAGGGGCCAATGAAACCTTTCTTCATAAGGTTTGCCCATGTTAAGATTTTTCTTTGATCAACAAGCCATATAAATAATTTTATTTTCATCCATTGAGAGGTCTGCCATAGCTCATGCTATATTTTCTCAGCATTTACCGAGTTAAGTCCAGTGATTGCATGTTTAACGTCTTTGAGATTGTAGTTACCTTCATTGTTCTTGCCCCATCTTAATTGGTCAAGTGAGAAGGATACCAGAATCCTTCTTTGCTCTAAGTCCTTAGCAAGAGCCTTTGCCATGCCCTTCAAAGGGCTTTATTTGTTGTAACTTAGATTCTTCCATTTTATCCATTTATCCTTGTTCCTCCCTTGATCCCAGAAGTATTTTACTAATAAGGGACCCTTGTTGTCTATGTCCCTTTTGAGAGTTGCTAGTTCATTCCTATTTAGGATGGGTTCTTGCTGCCAGCTATCCTCCCGAAGGCAAGCCCGATTCCCAGCTCTAATTTCCCAAAAACAGTGCTTCTAGACAATGCTTTTGTTCTCCCATGCAAGGTTCCAGATGTATGAGCCCCTGATTTGTCCTATCATTCTAATGTGATCTTGTTCCTGCCAGTGCTTGGCGTACTTTTGTGTCCAAATCTTGGCCCATGGTGCTCTTGACTCCTTGATCCATCGCCACCATAGCATGGCTCCCGAAGCCTAATTCAGAGTCTCTGGATCTTCTAGACCCAAACCACCATGGGTTTTGGGTTTTCAGAGCTTGTCCCAGGAAACTAGAGCCCACTTATTTTTATTTTCCCCTTTGCCGCACCAAAAATTCCTTTGAATGTTTCTTATTTACTGCTCTATACCCTGAGGAAACGGTATGGCTACCAACATAAAAATTGGAATGGCCTATAATACTACCTTGGTGAGCACTAGTCGCCCTGCAAAGTTTGAAGCTCTGCATGTCCAATTGCTGATTTTGTCCTGAAGCTTGTTTAAAATTGGTTCCCATATATGCTTACACAGGGGTTTGTCAGTAAGAGGAATGCCTAGATATTTGGAAGGTAATTGTTCCCTTTGAAAACCAAGAATCTTGGGGATATTTCTTTTTATTGCAATATTAGTGTTAAAGAAAAAAAACCTTGGATTTTCTTTGGCTTACCTCTATGCCTGCTGCCATAGTGAAGTCGTTTAAGATATCTTTGATTGATTTTTCCTCCCTAAATGTGGGTACACCCTACAGCATCATGTCATCCACAAATTGTTGGTGAGTGTTGGCCTCTCCATCCAGGTAAGCTTGATTCCCTGAATTCTACCTTCAACATTTGCCATTTTTATTGCTCTACCAAGCCCTTCCATCATGAGTACAAAGAGGAAGGTAGAGAGTGGATCACCTTGTCTGAGTCCCCTGGAAGGTGTAAAAGTATTGGAGGGAGCTCCATTAAGCAAAATGGAGAAACTAGTCGAGGTGACTAGAGCCATAACCCATATTATCCACTCTTGGTTAAATCCATAAGCTTTAAGAATGGCTCTGATGTAAGACCAGCTGAGTTTGTCATAGGCCTTCACAAGGTCTAATTGGATAATCATACCTGCTTGCTTGTTGTTGAAGTGTACCACCTCATGGGCTTGGATGATGTTGTTAAGAATCTGCCTTCCCTCCACATAGCCTATTTTCTCCTCAGATATGAGCACAGGTAGCAGTGGCTTGAGTCTGTTGGCTATCACTTTAGATATGATTTTGTAAACCACATTACATAAGGCTATGGGTCTAAACCCATCCGGAGTGACAATGTTTTCCTTTTTGGGGATTAAAGCTATAAAGGTTGCGTTTAGTGCTTTTAGAACCCTTTTCTATTGCATTGAGTCTTCAACTGCCTCGAGTAAGTCTTGTTTGACTGTATCCTAGTAGGCTTTGAAGAAATCGACATTGAAACCATCTGGTCCTAGTAGTTTTCCATTTTGCATTTCCTTGATCACCTCACTAACCTCTTCTTCCGAGATTGGCCTATTGAGATTGTGGTTGTCCTCATTAGTAACCAATCTGGGAATGTATTGAGTGATCTTCGCAATGAAACTGGACCTATCTTCCATTGGCTCCTTTGCAATGTCAGAGAAGTGTTGTACTAGGGTCGACTCCATGTCCTTGTGAGTGACAAGTTTAGAACCCTTAGATTCCTTTAGCTTGTTGATTCTGTTATGTGCCCTGTGAGCCATAGTGGATTTGTGAAAGAACTTAGTGTTCCTTTCTCCCTCTTTGATCCATTGGATCCTGGATTTCTGTCTCCAAAAGGTTTCCTCTTGTAGGCATCGTTTCTCCCATTCTTCTTGTAGAGAATCAGTTAGATTTTGTCTTTCCTCATTGAAGCCATATATGATATTGATCATATTGACCTCCTGGAGTTTCTGTTCAGTACTCATTCTAGCCTTGATGATATCACCAAATTCTTTTTTGTTCCACTCCTTGAGTTTGGATTTACTGTATTTTAGTCTCTATTGGAGCATGTACATCTTGGTACCCTGGATGTTCAAATCCTCCTTCCACCAATTGGCAATGTTTCTAGTGAAGTTTGGGTTAGAGAGCCAAGCATTTTCGAATTTGAAAGGCCTATTCCTCAGAGTGCCCATGAAGGAGGCTTCTAGCTATATAGGCCAATGATCCAAGCCACCAAAGGGTAGAATGGACACTGATATGGCTGCTCCTGTGAGGATGAGATCCTCAGAGATGATAAACCTATCCAGTTTTGATGCCACTTAGGAAGCTCCACCTCTTTTGTTATTCTAGGTGAAAGTCCCATTTGTGGTTTCGCTGTCCACTAGTCCCATGTTCATGAGGAAATCTTGGAAGGCTTCAAAGTCTTTGCCCAACTATCTCGTGCCTCCTTTTTTTCAAAGAGAGATCTTATCATGTTGAAATCACCTGCTAGTTTCAAGGATATGTTGGGATAACATGCTCTGAGACCTTCCAAGGAGTTAAGAAGTTTAAGTTTCTATGCTTTTTGTTGAGGGCCATACACATTAGTTATCATGTAGGTCTCCTTGTCCCCTATAGGCTGGCACACCAGAGAAAGATAGTTCCTAGATGCTCCAGCATCCAAGATTCCCAGTTTCCGTGGATCCCACAGCGTGAGAATCCCTCCTGCAGAGTTGTTGGCTTTCACCTCTAAATAATCATCCTTAATTAACCATTTATTATGGATTTCTCTTATTTTTTCCATTGAGTATTTTGTTTCTTGAATAAATACCATGTCCAGTTTTTCTTCTTTTATTCTATTACTAAGATTTCTTTGTTTTCTTCTACTCCCTAACCTTCTAATATTCCAGGTTGTAAGCTTCATTAAGGAAGATTAGTAAAAGAGTAGCTGGTAAGATCTTTCATCTTACCTAAGTTAATTAGCAGTTTCCCACATTTCATTTGTAGCTCATTCTATCTTTTCCTTCCTTAATTTTTTGGAGATAATGTCTGCAGGTTCTCCATCACTTTGACCCCACTCTGTTCTTGGATTTCATGGTTTCTTTTGACTCCAATTCCCTTTGATTGTGCCCTCCATAGATAGAGTTGTTGGACTTGATCATAATCTTCTTTTGGTAGTGAGTCCACACCTTTGTGCTTCCCCTGTTCCAGAAATTGCTCTAGGTCTAGATTTTCTCTATCTGGTATCTCCTGCAGTTCATGATCCTCCGTACCTGCCTCACTTGGGGTCATTTCATGGTCCTTTATGATCTCCATGCAGCTTTGTAGTTCCTCTATTTGTCGATCGTTTACTGGGATTTCCTCCATTTCAGCTTCTGTGTCCTGCTCCTTATGGATGTTATCCTTGACTGGGTCTATTTCCACATTCTTCTCCACTTCCTCAAGGATTTTGAGGCTATTGTGTCTTGTCTGTTTGTCTTTGCTTGTCTTCTTATGTGATCTTTTACCCCCTTTCCCTTTGCCTCCAACCTTGGTAAAACCCTCATGATCTTTGTCCATAGGGGTATTTCCAATATTTTCCACATAGTTTGTGGGGCAATCTCTGAATAGATGGCTATGTTCATGACATTTCCGGCATCTGAAAGGTATGTGCTCATAGTCTACCATTTGCATCCATTCCTCATCATATACCTCTAAGATTATAGCTTCCAGGATGGCTCCAGATAGATCCATTGCCACACATATTCTAGTGAAAGAGGTATATTTACCTTTGAGAGTTGCTTCTGATATTTTTACAAAATGCCCCAGCTTGTTGCCTATGGTTTTTAGTGACTCTGGTTGCCAATAATCCAGAGGTAGTGAGTATAGTTTGATCCAAACTGGTACAGATGTGAATGTTTCCCGTTCCAAGACAAAGTTCATCATCCATGGCTGCATGTAAAGTCCTGCTGCAACATAGAAGTACGGTCCCCCTTCAAAAACTCTATCCTTGTCCTCTAGGCTCGCAAACACTACCGTGAAGAAGCCCTTTGAACCCAAATGCAGATGTATCTCTCCTTTGGGCTTCCAGTGGCTCCTCATCCAGATGTGTAGATCTCTCTCCATTGGCCATATTCCCATGAACTTGCAGATGATCACATGTTCTCTCATATGGTCCCTATGTGCTTGAATCGTTGGATCACTTAATATGACCCTGGGGATGATGCTCAACTTGGGCTTCCAGACTCTCGTAGTTTTCGTTTGAGGCCTTTTCTTGCTACTACCTCCCTTATCCCTTTCTAGACTTGATTTGTGTTGATCTTCTTCCTGATTCACGATCTCATTGTGTCCCACTGTTTCCTTTCCTCTTGTTTCTACAATCTTCTCCATCGGTATTTTGAACTGTTTCCCTCCTTCCTCCTTTCCTCCCTTCGTGACGGCTTGACTGTAAGAGGGAGAAGCACTCCCCCCTGCATGACCTACCATGGAACCCTAAAACCTAAACAGACGGTAATTTCAAGTTTTTCTCAAGTTGCAGAGCATTTCCGTTCAATACTTCTCTCGTCCTTGGTTCTTCCACAATTTCAATTTAACTGTCAATCTGTATAAACTAATTTTAAACCGACATAAATCAGTCATTATAACTCAAAAACTCTATAATATTTTTTTTTAGAAATAGAATAGCTATTCTGCATCTTCCCATGTGATTTAAATTCCTATCTGAACACTCTAGAAACTCAAATTCACGCTGCAACTATACCGCCGTCACAAAAGTTATGAAAAAATAGTTGATTTTAAATCAACGATATCTCCCTCATATGAACTTTGTTTCGACCAATTTTTTTTTTTTTTTTAATTGGGTGATTTTTAAAGAGGAGATCAGATATACAATCATTTTTCTAAAACTTTACATAAAAATTATAAAAAATGATACGAGAGCCATCGTCAAAAAATTGTCATCAAAAAAACTTATGCAACACAACTGATTTAAAATTAGCAATATCTCCCTCATCCAGACTCTGATTCGGGCTTTTTTATTACTATTTAATTTTGGTATATTTTTGCAAGGAATCTAGATCTGCTATTTCTTTTCATAAATTTTGCACCAAAAGTTTAAGACCTGATATGCAAACTCACCACCCAAGAAATTCCTACAAAAAATGGAAAAGATTGCTACCCGTTTTTCCCAAGAAAATGCTCTATAGAGGTCATTGCACCTACATGACAAATTTTGTGGAAGATTTCTGTAAAAACTTAAAACTAAAATATGTGTCAAACCTTCATTCTCATGGAGCTATAACCTGGCTCTCATACCAATGATCTGGATCTTAGGGGGAGCCCCCCAAGATCTAAAAAATTGGAATGGATCTTGGGGGAGGCCCCCAAGATCTGAGAAATTTAAATGCCAGAAGAACAGAGAACACAGTAAACAAAACCATACACAAACTTTTTATTAAAACAGAGAATAATTGTAAAAGCTATATGTGGTGGACAATTTGTCCCTTTACAAAATGCAACTTGTTACTTATAACCTTTTTTGGTTACATTACCACAGGTAAATTCCATGGGTAGGTAAACACCATGGGTGAATGGATACCATGGGTGGATGTCACTTAAAATACCATAGCTAAATTCCATGAGTTGTTAAATACTATGGGAGGATGAATACCAAGGGTGGATGCCACTTAAAATACCATGGGTGAATGAATACCATCGATGGATAACACTTAAAATACCATAGGTAAATTCCATGGGTGGATGAAGACCATGGGTGGATGCCATTTTCTATTCGGATCAATCCCCATGGAAGAGGTGAAGGATGCACGAAAGGAGGTAGACACCTCAAGAGGGAAGGTAGAATGGAAAAGACATATATACAAGGGAAATGAGTCTCTACAAAATCATAGAAGTGACAAATAATGGCCAACGATTTGGCATTTGTATAGATGGTAATCTGCTAATTGTTTTTAATAGACGAAAATTGCTTGAATCACGCCCTTAAATATTATTATTATTTAAAGATGAGATTTTTTATCATTTTTTATTCTATTTTTTATTTTTTGAAGTTAGAGACTTTGTATTACATCAAATAGGGATTATATATACCAAAAATTTCTTTCTACTGGTCTGCCCCAAAGGAAACTAAACTAGTAACATAAGTTCAAAGTTTTGAAGTTGCTAAGACCTAGTCTAACTAGAGTGTCTTGTAAATAAAAACTTATAAAAATAGGAAACTTGTGCTAGAATATTATATACATTAACATGAGAAGTCAAAAAATACTAATAGCAAGAAAAAAATCAATGAATCATCTATGCTAACTAGTCACTACCATAGTTTAAGGATAACAATATGTTGGCTAATCTCCTAGATCAAATGGTCAACATGCAGTCTATAATATCAACTCTTTCCTGCAGCTCTTCCCTACCCTCTTATGAGGAAAAGGATACGTTGGATAATCTCTTGGCTAGAATGATAGAATTATCTTGCTTAGTCTTCCTATACCTCCCTATGTGGCTTGCAATATTGTAATGACATTTACCTCATTTTGGTGACCCACTCTCATTTGAGCTTGCATCTACCCTCTTCTAAGGAGAAGGATATGTTGGCTAATTTCTTGGATAAAATTATAGAATCATCTTTTTGAGTCTTCCTATACCTCCCTATGTGGCCTACAATATTTGAAATACATTTACCTTGCTTTGGTGGCCCCCTTTTGTCTATGCTAACATCATATCAAGGTGAGGAGGGGGAGCGGCAAGGAATGCTTGATCTTGGGCACCCTCCTTGGGGTAAAATTAGCAAGGTTCCATGTAATTGGGGAAACGAGTTGTTAACCCACCCACTTGAGCTAAGATCCTTTAACTATTGGTACCAAGATATCCCATTGTTATATGTACTAACCACTTAAGCTAAGATCCTTTGACTATTGGTACTAAGCTAGCCCATTGTTACATGTAAAGGGTTCTTTTCTTTGACTCTAAGCCATGACGAAATTATAACTCATCATATCACAAGTGGGGATTGTTGAAAATCCTAATTTAATTTTGTCCTTGAATTAAATTAGGCATAAAATTGTAATTCCACATCACATGACAACTCGTATTACTTAACTAAGTTAATTTGACTTAGTTAGCTCAATTAATTCGAGTTGAGGGTCTATCTTGAGTCCTATATAGTGTCTCCTACATTATAGGAGCCCTGATTGAGTTTATTTAGAGTTGTAATTAATTAATTCAGTTTAACTGAGATAAAGTCAATTAAAATAGTTCCAACTAATCGAGGAACCACTAGGAGGTCTAGCAGTGGGTTGCAGCTTTAGTGTTCAATTAGTTAACTAATAAATAAGCCATCAATAAATCATGCATGTGTAATTTACGAGTTACCAAGTTGAGATTAGAGTTCAAGGGCAATGTACTATAAATTGTATAATTATCTAAATTGTACATATGCTGCATGCAGTTAAAGGAAGACCCTAAAGGAACTGTGCAATCCAATGGAGGAGAATTCCTATTAAATAGGGGCCTAATTTCTCATTGAACAACACATGGAAGTAGGTGCTTGGGAAAGCATAAATTTGGTTAAGTATTGGCCAAGGTTTGTCTAGGAAGTAGTGAGACAGATAAAGATAATGCAGAGGTTGCTTGGGCTTGAGAAAAGCATTTTAATCTTCTCATATTTCCTAACTAATTCAATATACATATAGTAGGGTTTTTAGCTGTGGATTTCCCCAAGAAATCATTGTGTAATGTGTTGATTGAATTATTTCTCTTGTATTCTTTGTGATTTCTCCATTAATTAATTATTTCTGCTAATGAGTATAGTAGATTCAAGTCTTCTGTTTTAGAAAATTACATAAGCAGTTTGAATCTATAAGGAATTTCTACATAGTATCAAAGCAGAAATCACTCTAGAAGGGGAGAATACGATTTTTTTCTTTTGTTGGTGAAATTGAATTTGCAGTACCATACTTCAAAGCCAACACGATTTAGTTCTACAAATTGAGACTCAAATATTCCCTTGAGGGTAGTTCAAACTATATTACTTGGAAGGATAGGATGGAGGCAGTGTCAGAAAATAATGGGATTAAGGAATTCATAGACAAAGATATTCCTAAGCCTTTGGCAACTAATGCTCAAGATATGGCAAAGTGGAGAAAATGTGTTGCAAAGGCGATAAGGATTATCCTAGAAGGAGTTTGAGATAACATTGTCTCGAACCTCCATGGCAAGGAGACTCCATATGCAATGTGGAAGGCCTTGACAGACCTGTTTCAGAACAATAGTGACCATAGGAATTTGGCACTTAAGGACACGCTCAGAAAAATTAAGCTGGAGAAGGGTGACACAATACCAAAGGACTTGACTAAGTGCACCTAATGTCGAGATGAGGTTGGAAGTGTCGGTGTTATAGTTTCTGAAGATGATCTAGTCAACTTAACACTTCTAGGCCTTCACAAGAGATGGCACAACTACCAGGACTTAGTAAGTAGGAGGGAGAAGCTACCAGAGTGGGAGAATTTGTGGTTCTACTTGGTGCAATAAGCGATTTGGTGAAACACCAAAGATGGATCCTCATCCAAGCATGATAATGAGGAGAATTGTACCTTAGCTAGAAAGGAAAAGAAAGGGAAAGGGATGTCATCCCATTCCAAATCAAATTTCAGTCAGGGCGACAAGAAGAAGGATTTGTTGAAGATAAAATGTTTTCACTGTCATGAGTTGGGACACTATGCCACAAAAGTGTTTGCATAAGAAGGCCGAAAAGAATCCCTCAGGAGGAGTAGTAGGTGAAGCTCTTGTTTCACAATTTGATTTGGATTTCACCTTCATTGATTGTATGGTGAAATCAATAATGGGTAGTGTGTGTTTTATGGATGGTTGACCCTCATTCCATATGATCGAAAACAAATAATTCTTTAGTGACTTGGAGGAGAAGAACCTACAGATTCATATGGAAATGGAAGATGATGGAAGGAATAGTGTGACTGTCATCGATACTATTACTTTTCAGAGGGATTATGGTTTTCCTCTCACATTAAAAGATGTCATGTATGTTTTTGGTTTGAAGAAGAATTTAGTTTTAGTTGCCATTTTGGAGGACCATGGATACAATGTGATATTTAGCAAAGGAAAGGATTTCCTTCATCGCATATCCTAAGTAAAAGTGAATGAGATCAGGGTTTGGGTGAAGAACCTCTATAAATTGGATGTAGAAGACTGTGTTGATTTGAGCACAAAAGCATAAAAGGTGCAGAGTTGAAACATCGTTGAGTTGTGGCATAGAATATTGGAACGTTTGCACCATAGAGATTTGAGGAGCATGTAGCAAATTTTTATAGGACTTCCCAAGGGTGCACTAGAGCATAGAGATACATGTAAAGGGTGTACAATGGGGAAGTACACCAAAGCTACAAGTTTCAATAAGGACAGTCGAGCACACACGATCCTTGAAAGAGTTTAGTCAGATGTGTGTGGACCATTCTTGACATCCTCCACATCCAAGTACAGTTATTATGTAATATTTGTAGATGATTTCTCTTGTAAATGTTATATTTTCTTCATGTCGAAGAAGGATCAGATGTTCGCTATATTTTGTGAATTTAAATCACTTGTTGAGAAAGTCACTAGCACGAAAGTTAAAGCTCTGTTGGACACCTAATCCTCAATGGGTTAGTGTGGAAGCCGAATGGACAAAAGGAGTCCAAGAGACCTTGGGCTGTGGAACCCAACGGTCACATAATTTACTATAAATGTATATCTCTTATTAATAAAAATAGTACTCTCATGTTTTATCCTTCAGATTCTCTCGCTGCCCATGTGTGTTTAACATGGTATCAGAGCAGGCGATTGCTGGTCTTGCTCCAATTTGTGCCACTTGTTTTGTGGTCTCTATATATATGTCAGTTCTGCCCATTACCTGAAACGCTCCATTAATTCATTGTCTGTCAGAAATCTATTGCCTCTTCTACCTGACCTCTGGCACTGTATACGCTGCACCTGACTCTAGCTATTTTAAGACTCTCTTCTGCGTTACCCGACCTCTTTGTCCATAAACACTCCATTTAAAAGCGCTGCTCCATACAAATCCTACTCCATACAATATGCTGCCATTACCTGCCTGTCTGCCATATTCTTTTTATACAGACCTGCACCTGACATTGCAAACGCTCCTCTGTCTGACACTGTCATAAACGTTTCAGAAGCGTTGTGCATTCACCTGAATGAATTGCTGCTCCAAATTGAAACGTTCCTCTGCCTGTTCTTCGTGCGATGCTGTCTTCAGTTTGTATCTCTAAGTTTGGGTGAGGCGCTTGGTGTGGTGAGCGTGGAATCCTCACCACTAAACATTCAAATCCTGTCTGGTAATTGCTGGAGTATGCATTAGAAATCATTTTGGTATTTGAACGTTGTTATACGCATATTATTGTGGTTATAATACTTGAACACTGTTATACGCGTGTTATTGTGGTTATAATACCTGATATTCGTGGCTATAACATTTGATATGCGTGGTTATTGTGGTAATAATACCTGAGATGCGTGGAGATGTGATGACCTTTTCATGCATGGAGACGACATGGTATGTTGCTGATGCGTGGAGAATCCAGAGACCGATGAAAGTAAGAAAGTAAGGTGAAAAAAAGAGAGGGCATTGGGGATTTGGCATAGGAAGCCGCTTCCCTTGAATGGTACTTTTGAATGGTGTGTTCATCTCATTGTGAATCCTTCTATGGGAGTTTCATTCAAAGGGTTGTAATAAAGTCGTCATGGTATATATTATATTTGGTGTGTAACATTGGATTGTCTCTATGTAAATTACTGGTTGTTTCATTTTAATGAGCTTGTGCGATGTACGGAGAGGCCAGAATGGTGCGAACACAACGTTTGGAAAGTATGATAGGAGTGTTGGCATGACTGGTTTATTGAACGTCGTATACACGGTATGGTTTTGCATTGACAATGTGTACACAGTGCTTGAATGTGCGATATATATATTGGTGTCGATGCTCTTCATATCTGTGATTCACTTGTTTTTAAAGGCCAATATATGTTGGGTTATATGGTATGGAGCTCATGTATGGTAAATGGTTCGTACATGTGCGTGAGTTATTTTTCAAGACCCTTGAAATCATTGGTTGAGGTATTGTTAAGTGAATGTTGGTCTTGTGAGTGCGTTGAAATCATTGGTTGAGGTATTGTTGAGTGAATGCTTGTTTTTATTGAATGTGTCGATAATTACTGAATGTTGGAACCTACGATTACCGTGTGAAATGCATTAGAGTTGGTGCTAATCATTATAAGCCATTGCAAGTCAAACGTATCTCCTACACAATTCAGTTAGGTGTTGACTCCACAGCTTTGCAGAACGCTCTCGTAGCCTTTTGAAAAACCCTACTCCACAGCGTGGAGTTGTTGTCGTTGCATTGGATACATTGAAGGATGTATTGAATGCTTGAGTCTTTCGTTTGCATTGTCTTGCACGAGAATATGTTGTGTTATTTGGTCCATTCATGTGGCTTGTTATTTGATACATAAATCTATGCTTCATTGATGAGTAGCATCGATCGCTCAGCGGTAGTCGCTTAAGTGATGGAAATGGTGGCGACCCTTTGGCAGATTCTGTGAAATCACCGATAAAGAATTACAAATCAAAGAATTCCATACTGACAGCTTTTCTTGGCCGACATTTGCAAATAGATCTGTTAAAAACCTTCACATGGAATACCTGTGCTTTCGATGGACCTGTGAGAACGAATACTGATGGCAAATGATCTAGAAGAATTCACTACGACAACTAAAGCATGTATACGCTAGGAAATAACATGCATTGAAATTTTAGAATGAATGCCTCTTGCAGCACGAATAAGATCTTAGTCATGTTGCTCTGGACGTTGAAATGAATTGAAAGTTCGTGACCTGTGTTGTGATACGTATGGTTCATTTGAAGTGGTGGAACAGTTTGCATTATATACACAGTGTTTAAAGCATTGAACCAAACCTTCAATGAGTGTGGAAGTCAATTTTGCTTTCTCAAGCGCTCTACATATTTTTTCATATATATATTTCTTCCATTAGGAAGACCGAGTCACTTAGAGCATTAGTGTGTGGGAGCTGCTACAATAGTGAAGAGGTTGGGTTTCTTGCTAGTGTTTACACCAACGAAAAAGGGCTGAACATAGAAAACAAAAAACTGTTTATTCTTGGCTCCATTTGACTGTCAAAGGCTGAGATCTTTGTGGAGAAATTACACGAGATCTGAAGTTTGAATTACATATCACAGGGTTTATGATCAGACAATAAGGGATGTATTATTTGTCACATTACCCGAGGATTGAGTTGTGTTTTTAGATTTAATTGTGCTCTGAAATCTCAAGGTGTCAAGGGTGAGTATGTGTTCCAAATATATTGCTTATGCCAAATTTATTGAGTCAAATTGGAGGTTGAAATACTCATCTAATAGTTGCAATTATTTATCAATTTATAGAGCAATTTGTAGTTGAAGATAATATCACTTCTCTGATTATATGTATGAAATGGATAGAATAGATGATTTATTGAAACTACTAAATAATTTAATACTTTCCACTGTTGATGAGAGGTTAAGATCAACAAAACCTCTCTTTCCAATATTAAAATTTGTCTCCAAAATGCACATGAGAATATTGAGTTTTTGCAGCTTGAGACAAAGCTACAGCAGGAAGAATTATAGCAGTGGAGTCATCATTTTGAACCTGTTTCTATTCAGAAGATTGAAACAGTCTCCCATAAATAGTGAGACAATAATGTTACAGTTGGTTCAGATTTAATACCTAATAAAGCAGCAGTTGTACATGTAGATGCAGAAACTCAATCTACACTTCCCAAGCCTATCATCAGACTTTGGGAACAACTTGTCCACAAAAAGCACAAAACTAGTCTTGGATATGACAAGGACTTGACCTTTCATATTCCAGACTATGCCAAGCCCATTCAGTTTCAGAGTGCTAGATTCATCCATGACAATTCACCTGCTCCTCATGACAGTTCACCTCTAGCTATTCCAGACTCTGCCTCTCTTCCACAGCAACAAAAACAATAGATTGTGAAATGCCAACAATGTGATTGAGTTGGCCATTTGAAAGATCACTGTTTTGATCTTCATCCATGCAAGCATTGTCATAAAACTAGTCATTCTTCACACAGATGCTTCAGAAATAAACGTCCTGCAAGAACAAAGATTCATCTCAGATGGATCGCTTCTTGGCAATGGGCATCAAAAGCCAAGAAGATATTCCAAACACATGTGAGAACTTGTTCTAGAGTATTGAACAATCTTGCAGTTGATTTTTCTCCATCATCTCACCTTGTATCTAACAGGGGGGGAAATGATGGTCATATACAAGCTTCAAAGCCACATCAAGCGAGCTTGAGCCACAACTTGCCACACCAGTTTCAGAGTTGTAGCCAGAAACGAAGATGCCCGTGAAAATGCCTTCAGTTGGTAATCTGGGACACTTCCTCTAGCAGAAGACTTCAACTTCTTGCCAGTTTCGGAAGAATTCCAGGAACAAAATTGAGGACACTTCCTCTAGCAGAAGACTCTAGCGTCTTGCCAGTTTTGGAAGAGTTCCAGGAATTGCATTAAGCATTCCAAAGTTGTTGGTCATCCTTAAACCATCACATGTTGAGACTTCCCTTTTCAGGTCGAAGTTCTCCCTTTTATGTGGGGTGAGACCTCCCTTTATTGGTTGAAGGTTTCCCTCTTCAAACAATAGGAGCACTTCCTCTAGCAAAAGACTTCATATTCTTGCCAATTTTGGAAGAGTTCTGGGAAGTGCACTAAGCGTTCCACTGTTGGTGGTCATCCTTAAACCACCGCCCTTTATACCAACATTTCAGAGAGCACATTCAGCCTAGTGCTGCCATGCATTTTTTGCACATTTTATATTACAGCTCTCTTCTTGGACTCATACATAACCCTTCGGATTAAGGGGGGGAATGTTGGACAGCTAATCCTCAATGGGTTAGTGTGGAAGCTAAATGGACAAAAGGAGTTCAAGAGACCTTGGGATGTGGAACCCAACGGTCACATAATGTACTAGAAATGTATATCTCTTGTTAATAAAAATAGTACTCTCATGTTTTATCCTTCAGATTCTCTTGCTGCCCATGTGTGTTTAACAAGCTCTCTAGAGTGCTACGGTGGAGAATATGTGTCGAATGAATTCAAGAACTTCTATGTGTCAGAGGGCATTCAATAGGAGTTAACACCACCCCATAACCCACATCAAAATGGGGTGGCTGAAAGGAAGAACAAAACTATTGTCGAAGTTGCACAAGAAATGTTACATGATCATGGCCTATCGTTGCACTTGTCGGTTGAGGCATGCAACACAGTTGTATATGTGTAGAACAAAAGTCCTCATCGAATTCTTGGGATGAGTAAACCAAAAGATTTTTTTTCAAGTAAGAAACCAGATGTGGCACACTTTAGGATCTTTGGTTCATTAGTTTACTATTATGTTACCAAGGATGCAAGGAAAAGTTAGAATCAACAACTGAGTTAGGCATATTTGTGGGGTACACTGATACACCTCATAATTATTGGGTGTACCTACCATATCATAAGATGACATTAGTTCATAGGGATGTGAAGTTCGATGAAGATAAGGTAATGATATTTCCCTTGATAGGGAGCTTTAGTTACATGTAGATGAGGAGATTTTAGCAGCAAAGGAAGACCTTCAAGAGGATGTGGAGAGGGAACATAGAAAGGCGCGAGAGTGGAAGCACCCACTCATGCAGAGACTTCCAGAGATGGAAGGAAGCACACCAGAGAGGTTGACAGATTGACGCATGATGCTAGAGAGAATGTGGGAGCACTCACATCACAATGTAGGCAAAAGAGGTCACCAGATCGGTACACTGGCTACATGGCTCTGATGAACAAGAGTGTAGAGATTAAGCCATGGAAGCAAATATCAGTTGCACTTAGTTTGACAAAAGAAAAGTACATGGCTACTAGTCAAGTAGTTTGTGAAGCTATTTGGACAAAGAATATCCTTGTTGGGTTATTTTGTCAGCAGATGGATCTTCTAATGATTTACTGTGACAATCATAATTGTATCAAACTCTCGAAGAATCTAGTTTTTCATAATCGGTCCAACCATATCGACATCCAATATCTCCATCTACAAGATTGTGTGCAAAGGACAATCATGTTGCTGGAGTACATTCCTACCGAAGAACAAGATGCATATATTTTGACAAAGACATTGTTAAGATGGAAATTCGAGTTTCAAAGAGGAAGGATCAGGGTAGTAGATAATCACTTTCTTGTTGAGAGGGAGTGTAAAAAATGCAACAAGAAAATTCTAATTTAATTTTGTCCTTGAATTAAACTAGGAATAAAATTGTAATTCCACATCATATAACAATTTGTATTACTTAACTAAGTGAATTTGACTTAGTTGTCTTAGTTAGTTCGAGTTGAGAGTCTAACTTGAGTCATGTAGAGTGTTTCCTACATTATAAGAGCCCTAGTTGAGTATATTTTGAGTTGTAATTAATTAATTCAGTTTAACTGAGTTAAAATTAGTTAAACTAGTTTCAACTATTGGAGGAACTAGAAAGAGGTCTAGTAGTGGGGGATCCCTCGTTGAGTTTATTTTGAGTTGTAATTAATTAATCTAGTTTAACTGAGTTAAATTCAGTTAAACTAGTTCCAACTATTGGAGGAACTAGTAGGAGGTCTAGTAGTGGGGTGCAACTTCAGTGTTCAACCAGTTAATTGATAAATCAACCATAAATAACTCATGCATGTGTAATCTACGAGTTACGCAATTGAGATTGGAGTTCAAGGGAAGTGTACTATAAGTTGTATAATTATCGAAATTGTACAAATGGTGCATGTAGTCAGAGGAAGAGCCTAAAGGAACTGCATAATCCAAAGGAGGAAAATTCCTATTAACTTGGGGCATACTTCCTCATTGAATAACGCAAAGAAGTAGGAACTCAGGCAAGCATAAAATTGGTTAAGTATTGGCCAAGGCTTCTCTAAGAAGTAGTGAGACAAATAGAGATAGTGCAGAGGTTGCTTGGGCTTGAGCGAAACATTGTAATCTTCTCATATTTTCTGACTAATGCAATGCACAGATAGCAAGGGTTTTTAGCTGTGGCTTTCCCCAGGAAATCATTGTGTAATGTGTTGATTGAATTCTTTCTCTTGTATGCTTTGTGATTTCTCGACCGATTAATTGTTTTTGCTGATGAGTAGAGTAGATTCAAGTCTTTTGTTTTAGCAAATTACATAAGCAGTTTGAATCTACAAGGAATTTATATAGGGATTTGAATCTGGGTGGAGTAGATTCAAGTCTTTTGCTTTAGCAAATTACATAAGAAGTTTGAATCTATAAAGAATTTCTACATGGATTTGAATATGGGTGGAGATTCCACCCAACCACCTAAAATAACCCAAATTATTAACCTTTTTATTTAATATCCTATTAAAATGTTAAAAAATATTAAAAATCTAGGTTTTTAATTAGTTTTATTTAATATCTTGTGAATATATAAAAATTATATAATTGAGTCGAGAAGCTTACTCTACACCCTAGTGCGAAAGTGATGTCTAAGTGTCCCTCTTAAAATAAAAATAAAATATTCTCTAATAAAAAATAAAAAGAAATATGCTATGCATATTTAATTACTTGTTCATATGATCTAATATAATTTCATATGAAATAATTAGAAGTAAAAAAAATGTGAATAAAATGTTTAAATTTTACTTTTCAAAAATATTTCAAGATATATTCATATGGAAAAAAATATTAAAAAAAAATATTTTAACAGTTATGTAAAATAAAATATCCAAAATAAATTATGAATAACCAGCAAAGTCTATCTGCACTAAATGCACCACCATTTTGACATCTATCTACACCAAATCTGGACATGTTTCATTCCTTTTTAGTCACGACAGTTACAGACCCGCTGTCGTGATCCGTGTGGGAGGGACGTTTGAGTGAGTTAGTCAAAATCCATAAGAAAAATGAGAAAAACGTTTTGTTCGCTGCATGGTCAGTTTTATCCAATTTATTATTCATACTAAATGTTTTTGTCAAAATATCCAAAGGAAATTACATCAGAGTCATTATTTTATTCTAAGTTTTAGAATATTTTGGAAATGTGACGAAGATAAATATAGTAAATGATTTTGTCGAGTCGCGATGAGAAATATTTCTTTAATAAAGCTGCCTATATTCAAATTTTCGATATTCCAAACCTATGTGTATTTCTCTATTACATAAAGAATCCAAGTCTACTTTTTCCTACCTACATTAATTCAGCTCGCTGTAGTCGTCGTGACTCTGGAAATTCTACGAGGTGGGCGCAGTATAACTGAGACAATTGATCACGTACGTGGATACGCATCAAATTGCAAGGCCAAGTTTGTTGACATTTCTTGTTATCATGTGGGAGTTTATTTATTAAATATCCATGAATATGTACTATGACATAGAAAATCAAGTTTTATATAATGTTAGCTCATGGGTCTCTAGGCTAGTTTAAATTAATAATAATAATAATAATAATATTTTTAATCACCATTTTATTTTCCGAAAAGAGTAAAAGTATGTATAATAAAAAATCAGTGGTTTTTTTGTAAGGAATTATATGATTAAAGAAAATTACAAAATTTACAGAATTGGTAGTTATATGTAAGAAATGAGTTGTTTTTAATGTGATTTTTTTGGAAGTTTTTCGGATAGGCTTTTCTGGTCTAATTTCTCTAAAATTCGGCAGGCATTTATTGAAATTACAAGTTTGATGGGTAACCCTTGCACAATCTAAGTGCTCTAGGGGGTTTTGAGGGTGATGAATCCATATATAAAGTCAAGAAACCAATTTAAATAACACAAATCAAGATTTCACCTCAAATTTGTCCATCGGATTTCGACACCGGAAAGTCCAAAAAGTCGCACTAAAGACAACTCCAATAAGAAAGTGAAAGCATTGTTGTCAACATTTCCATATACAAGTGTCAAAAAAAATTGTCCTATAATGTTAAATATCATCAAAAAGAGAAATAAAAACATGTAATCAAAAGTCTCCAAAAGGCATAGCTTATCTAAATTGAAATCTTTATGGTTGTGCTCTAATTGGGAGTTGTAATCTCCCTCTTCCCACCAGGTGTTCTCCATGAAATTTGGCAAGATGGATGTACTCTTCCTCCTCTTGCAAGCCTCATTTCAAGAGATTTCCCTCTAAAATATTCAGTTCCCTGTGGATATTGAGGATGGAAAGCAATTAGAAGAGTTCTCTTAATGCAATAATTCTATCAACCCAACATTGCAAGTGAAGGACATGCAAGCCACTTCTTCCGAACATCCAATCGACAAAACAACTCGAGGCACCAGAAACCTACAAGGAAACAACCTCCAGTGATGTAGCAACTTAGAAAAGGGCCTAAATTGCAACTATCTTAGCCTTAGTATTTGAACCACCACCAGCATTCAACGAAAAATGTATAGAGTAATTTCCATGCAGATAAATATGACCACCACAAATACAAATTCCCCTTTGTTGAGTCTCATCGAAGAACCCAACTATAACCCTTTGAGGAGTTGTCAAGAAGGAGATGAGTTGAGCTTTTCTAGTTTTCAATGGCTTAAGGCAATTAAGGAAAAAAGCCAAAATCCGAGGAAGGATCCATGAAATATTGAAGTGGGGACTTTCAAAAATCCTCCTATTCCAAACTTTCCAAATGTCCCAAGAAATGTAAACCAGTAGAAATCTGTAGTGCCCCATGTTACTGAGCCACCAACCTAAACATGATTCCAAATGAACATTTGGACCATAACCCCATAGGTTAAGGGCATAAACTACTTCCTTCCACGAAACCCTTGAGAAGTCACAATTGAAGAAGAGGTGGTAAATTGTTCCCAGCACCCTCATGCATAGAATACAAAGATTAGGACCACTAAATCCATGCCTTATCAAATTCGCCCAAGTCAAAATCATGTTGTCCCTCACCAACCAGATGAAGCATTTAAGTATTGGAGGGATTGACCACTTCCAAATGAGCTAGTACCACCAAGCAAGATCAAAAATATCGAATTTGGCAGATATACCATTGCAAGCCAATCTTGTCATGACCTGGTTGGTAAAAGGATTTATGAACCAAACTGAAGTATCCTCCATATCATTCAGCAATAAACCACTACAAGACAAGTTGTCAACAAAACCATCCCACTCGAAGACTAAAAAGCCCCATAGGCCCAAATCCATAGAATACAAACATATATCGTTTTGTCAGTGAGGACAATGAGGCAAAAAAAATATGACCAAGCCAATAGATACCACAAGAATTCATATTTGCAAGAAGGTATGGAGAAATTCTATAAAAGATCTCCCCCAATAAAGAGGTTAGTACCCAATAAAACTTTATCTCCATGGCCCACCTTCCAAACCAACCATTTTTTTATCCATGGGAGAGTATCCAACATGCCACTTCAAATGTTTGAACCCCAATTAAAACTAAACAACTATCTTGACCATAGCCAATCTAAAAATGGTTGATTATATAGGTATTTATCTGACACAATTTTTCTCCATAAGCTAAAGTCGACAGACACTCTCCAAAGGCTTTTCATGGCTAGGGTATGTCTGAAACAATGGAGGTTCTTGAAAACCCAACCCCCACTACCTTTATGTCAAGAAAGAGTTTCCCACTTGACTAGATGAAAGCCATTCTTCCCCCCTTCTTTCCAACCCATAGGAAATTAAACATGACCTGTATGATCTTTCTTAAGGTAGATTTAGCAAACTTCGACATCAAGAGCCAATATATAGGGATATATTCAAGGACTCTAGAAATTCTACGAGTTGGGCGCATCATAATTGAGACCATTGATCATGGTACGTGGATACACATCAAATAAGGGCAAATTACACATCAAATTGCGAGGCCTAAGGCCAAGTCTATTGAGTGACGCAATAGTTTTCTTATGATGACATTTGTTGTTATCATTTGGGAGTTTATTTATCAGATATCCATGAATGTGTAATATGAGATAGAAATATCAACTTACATATAAATGCTCATTTGTCTCCATAATTGTTTTGACTAGTTTTCATTTTTACTTTTTTAGAAGAGGATAATTTATCCTTTCAGTCACTATGTTATTGTCCGAAAAGAGCTAGCAAGGGTATGTATAATAAAAAATGAATAATTGGATTTCAAGCATCTATGGTTCATTTCTTTTAAGTTGAATCTCAGAGTACCCACAGTAATAATCATACTTGTCAATGTTTCAAATCCCAACAGGGATCCATCATCAGGACAATTACTGAATGATGATAGAAGAAGAGCTTAGTGAGAGTATAAATAGTATTAAGATAATTTTAAATTAATTTGATTTCGAGGAGATGAGGTCGGCTTAAATTTTTTTATTTTTATTTTTTTCTGAGTAAAACTAATTCTATTAAGAGGAGGTATGGTACAATAAGAAGTTACAACCAAGAGAGGCAAGAACATAGGCTGCTGGAAAGGATAGTCTATCCACCTCGGCCCCTAAGAAGAAGAGAAGAGAGCTGAACTGAGCGAGAAGAAACAAGAAGAACAGAGAAGCAAGAACAGAACAGAGGATTCTACCCAACATGTGTAGAATCAACTATTCATCATTTTTTCCCTTTCTTTTTACCGAATTTGACCCAATTAGGAGGACTCTGTTGAACCGGCATGATTTGCAAGCTGAGCGGTGCTGACGGGGAGGACTCCTTGTCTGAGTCCGAGGTGGAGGATTCATGATTTATTTTCTGTGAGATTGGTGGCACAGACAAATCCTTAGGATTAGTCAAGGGCGGATCCTGTGCCAGCTTTGCTTCCATTTCTTCTGCATCCTCTTCCTCTTCATCCGAACTGAAATCAAAGTCATCCATGGGGGGAGGATCATGAGGCTTCCAGCTTTTGGATTTCTTCTTGGGGTTGACTTTCTTCTTTTGGGCAGCCATCACGGGACAAGAACTCTCAAGGTGCCCTGTATGATGGCAGTTTTGGTAGCAAAAGGCTGTGTTCTCGTAATCCAAGGTCTGAGTCCAATGGAAGTCTCCAATTTTGAGATTGATTTGTTCAGGAGACCTTTGCTCATATCTATTTCTACACAGATTCTGGCAAAGGTGTATAGGCCCTTTTCCCCTCTAAAGACATCTGTGTCTAGCAAGCGGCCTAGAGAGTTGCCAATCCCTTGGAATACAGCAAAATACCAAAGGTGTGCTGGGAGATTTGGGAGTCTGACCCAGATAGGGAGCTTGGTGATGATTGCTGTAGCAGGATTGAAATCTGGGAACGAAGGGGTGAGGAATAAACCTGCTGAGCCCCAGAACCATGGGCCTGCAGTTAAAACTTTTTGGTAATCCTCATCAAAAGCGAACACTACAATGAAGAAGCCCTTTGAGCATAACAACACTTTGCAATTGTTGGTCCAGTTAGAGTGAAGCCATTGGTAGAGGTCTGCTGTGCGTGGCCATAGCCCATTGAACTTGCAAATAATGGCGTGATCTGCAAACTTTTGGGGTTGCTCATCCAGCGATGGATGCATGATTTCAATGGAGGGGTTTCCTCCAGTTTGTCCACCAGAAAAGGCTTGGGAGCCTGAGCTGGTGGAGCTGTTTTCTTAGGCATCTGAGCATGGACATCGTCTTTGTAAGAAGACGCTTTAGCTGAGGATGACTGTCCTCCAGCTTCCCCTCTCAAACAAAGGGTAAAAGTAATGGATGTATTTCTCTTAATTCTATAAAAAGACAGGGGGAGATGATCCTCGAGTTGTTTACCTTCGTGAAGAAGTCGTTGAGCTACAAAGGGTATCCCCAACTTCAGATGCAGAGCATGCTTGAGGTCCTGCACAAGATCCGACAAGCCCACCCATTGTAGCAGAGTTTTGCCTGAGATGAGCCTGATCTGGATCTGGAATGCGGCAAAAAGATCAGGGTTTTGCTTTTCTTTACAGATCCAAGACGAGATGAGGCTGGAGCTTTGAAGGGACTTCTCCTCCTGAACTTTCCGTAAGGGTTTGTGAGGGGAAGAGGAGAAAGTCCAAAGGTCCCTGAATCTGTCATTGCATTCCATCCATAAGAGCTTCCAGATGTTTCCTCCAGGTAGATCCAGGAAACTTAAAAAATTTTGAAGGTTAAGAACAGAGTATCGACTATTCTGGGGGGACATAGGAGGTACTGATAGAAATGAGCAGCCTTCCAGCACAGAGAATTTCTTCTCAGGAGCCGTTGTTTGAGGAGAAACGAGAGCAAATTCTGCGTTTTTGTCCTTAGCCAATGCATCTGCAATCCGATGGGGGCGACTGTTACAAGATGTAGCAGCAGAGGTCCGAGATCTGGTTGCCCCAATGTTGAAGGCGAGAAAAATGAGAGGGAGGGGAGCTTTCAAAGAATATTGGAGGACCTGTGTATCAGAAATGAAGAAATAGACCGGCATTCCTTGGCTGTATCGAGCTTCCCCTTCATCGGCAGGACCGAGCAGAGGCCAGACAACGGCCGAGGGCAAGGAGGCGGCGGCGGTGACGCAGTTAGGGTTCATCTTCGGCTCTCTGAGCTGAAATATTTGTTATGGCAACTTTTAATGTTTTATTATAATTGTATAAAAAATTATATTTTTATTATTTTCATTTTTATTATTGAAAAGATCTTTTTAATAAATAGTTTACATATTATTAATAAACTATGTATAATGTTATGTTATGGCAACTTTTAATGTTTTATTAGATTAATTAGTTAGAATATACACTATTAAAATTTTATAGTTATTATTATATCTTAATTATAATACATTAATTAATTGATTCATAATAAATTGAAATTATTTTATCAAAATTAAATTGATTAATTAATAGATAATATAATGACTAATCGTTAATATATGTTAATTATAAACTGAATTGATTAGTAAGTTAGATTATGATTAGTAACTAGATAAGTAAGATAGATGCTATTATAATAATTAATTGTTATTATAAATATTTGATGATACTAATACTAATTATTATTATTTTTTTAAATGAATTAATCTTATTATTATTGTAACTAATCTTTAAATAATTATTATTCTTTTAATAAACTTTACTATGGAGGTGGAGGAAGACAATAGGATCCCATTCTTAGATGTTCTTATCATAAGGATGGAGGATGGATCTTTAGGACATAAAGTTTTTAGGAAATCAACTCACACAGAAAGCTACCTCCACGGCGAGTCATACCATCACCCGTCCCAAAAACTTGGCGTCCTTAACACTCTTGCCATTAGAGCCCTTTGAATTTCTAACTCTGAGCATCTCGAGGGAGAGAAAGAATATTTATCTTTAGTATTTAAGGGTGTAGGATATAAAGAAAAGTATATTAGGAGAGCTATAGAAAGAGCGAAAAGAAGAGTGTCTTCACAAGAACCTAAAGCCCAAAACCTTACTCAGTGTGGTGGAGTTTTCCTACCATATATTCAAGGGATGACAGATAATATTTCCAAAATCTTGAAAAGGAGAGACATAGTCACTTAGTTCTCAGCAACTGTAACAATTAAACAAGGTATGAGGTTTGTCAAGGATGATATTGATAGACATCAAATCAAAGGAGTTTATAAAATTGATTTTTTCTTGTGGCAAGAGTTACATTGGTGAAATAGGGCGCTCTATACAGAAAAGACTAAAGGAACGTGGATTAGACATTAAGAATGGAAGGTCTCGTATGTCGGCCCTTGCGGAGCATTCCTCAAAAACGAAACACCAAGTTTGTTTGGAGAGCGCCTCAATTCTCACAAGAGAAGAACAATATCATAGACGAAAGGTTAGGGAGGCTCTTAAAATTATAAAACATCCACATAATCTCAACAGAGACAACGATATCAAGATTAGTGGAAGTTGGCTTCCTTTAATCAAAGAGATTAGGACCACTAGTACATTTCAGGTAGTCAGGTAACTTCCCCTCTCCTATTATAATTTTTTGATCTCATACTAAAGATAAAATTAAAAATAAAAATAGTTAAAACTAATTATTATTATTAGAG
>APFE030425482.1:10284-41726 GCA_000404065.3 Pinus taeda
TCTCCACACCAGGTGGAAGGGGCCTCGCTTCCGACAACAGCACAGGTATCAGAGAGGGGCAAGCAGCCCAGGATTGAGCAAGGATTGTCATGTGATCCAGATATTGACATCAATGATATTGAGGATAGCTCCCCTGCCTCAAAGCTCAAGGAGATCATCCGAGAGCAAAGGACCGAGAATGAGTCGCTACACAAGAAATTGCAGATGGCAAAATGGATAATTAATTATTTAGAGTAGCGCAACAAACAGTTGGAGGATGAGCACGAGCTTTATGAGCTGCGGAAGATTCGTGAAGACCAGGAATTGGCTCGTAGGAGGCCCGGTGATTTGACACCCATAGATCAATAATCTATGCTTATTCGGGTCAATGCTCATTTGGAGAGGTTTCTGGCCAAGGCCAATAGAGATAAGGACCTACTTCGGAATATGAAGAACCACTATTGGGCCCGAATGCACGTATGCAAGGCAAGAATGAAGGTGCTCCAAAGGCGGTTGGCCAAGGCACTCAAACGAAGAAAAAGGCCCGATCCCCTCCATATCTTGGCTGAGGCTTCCTTGAAGGATCATGGTACTTGATTGGGGACCCCCAGCACAAATTTCAAAAAATTTTGAGCATTTTTGGTCATTTATGAATTTTTTGGTCAAAAAACAGCTTTTCTTCACCAAGAGGTCGTGCACCGTGCGCGACCCTTTAGATTGGGAGGTCCATTTTAGGAAAAGTTTGCATTTTTGGATTTTTCATGCAAATATACACTTGCTCAGTGAAGATCAAGAAATTTCACCAAGTTTTGAGCCTCCAGAAGGTCAAAAAACAAGCAAAAAATGACTTTCTGCCACCTTTTTGACACACAGGAAGCAGTCTTGGGAGATTTCAAGTTTGGAGGGGTAAATGGACACAAAATTCAGAAATTCTACTGGGGTTGGAAAGTAGACATCCATACCTTTACAACAAGCCCACTATTGCCTCATTTGGACACCTGGAAGTGCCTCAAAATCTGCTCCAAATGTGCGCGACCTCTTGAGAATCAGTGCGCGACCTCTTGGGCAATTTTCATAGAAATTGTGCCTACAGCTCAACAAAACGCAGTTTTGACTAGGTTTGACTTTTTGGAGTGAATTTTAATACTCCTTGATGTAAATGATGTAATTTTATGATATTTTGACACTTTTTTATCTCTTCTAGAAGATTCATTCATGAGATAGGCAAAAATTAAATGAATGAATTGGTCTCCTAGCTTATAGAGGCAAGTTGTTTTGACTGCCTAGATTTTAGTGATCAGTTTGGAATTGGTTGAAATAGCTCCTAGGATAGTGAGCTCGACCCCTGGAGGCAAGGAAAGATGTTAGTTTGCCTATATTATGTATTTTCTTAGTCATTTTCAGAGGTTGGAAAAGGTTGGACTCTTGAGGGAGAAAACTTCTATTGTATTACTCATTGTATCTCTGCAATTTTTGGCTAAGGAAGACCAGGGTTTTGAAGTCCTTTTTGGGATTCTTGTGGTTACATGTATTGATGGTGTGCTTCTCTTTGTACTTGTAAGTTTTTTATGTGAATCATCTTCTTACTTTTCTTCTACAAATTAGGCAAATGAAGTGTTAAGGTATAATTCATGGTTGCTATGCTTTGCCTTTAAGTTTGCTTAATATCAATGTTTTCAGCTGTTTAAGGAGAATTCAAGGTGCTTGCTTGCTATCCTTAGCTTCTCACCAGTCATTCTAATCCATCCACATCTATAAAAGGCATCAATACAGTCTCCTACCTTGCCCCAAAGAACCCCCTGTGAAAACTGTGTCCAATCCCCGCACCCAAAATTGCCTTTCCCCAATTTTCCACCAAAACTCTAAAAATCCCTAAATCAAACCTTTTTATCAGTTTACTAGCCTAAAATCAGTGTTTCCACATTGGTTATCTTGCCCATTGAAGATCTTTACCAAGATAGACCGGAGAGAGCCCTCTCCTGCCCTGTAGGGCTAGCTACAAGGCTAAGTGGTTTGATGTTGCCTTGAAGTTTACCTTTTTCAGCCTGAGGTGAAATTTCAAGCGCTAACACATTCGACAGAAACACACTGAGTTCCATTCTTGTGGTGTTATACTCAATCCATGCATCCAAGTTATACTGCCATTAGCCTCTAGTTTCCATGTAATGAATTATTGGCCACAGAAGAAATATTATCGACATGAAAACCCCACACAATTGCTATCAAATTCAATGGCCATTGCCTGTAAAGGAGTTGTACTGTTGGAGGAATTACTGAGAAGCCCAAGCCAACCACCTCATGGAAGATTAGTTTTCCTGTGTTGCTTCAGAGCTGATTGGCACCATGAAGAAAGAAAGATTGGTCTTTTGGTGTTGGAAATATTAATCCCAACCATCACCTTAAACGCATTAACAAACACCATGCTTGCCCAATCAACCACTGCACGGTTGAGATTTTCTTTGTAGGCGAAAGGACTGAAGTCAGAGCAGAAATACACCGCGGACCATTCCACAACACATCATAGAAGTTAAGGAATTCAATGAAGTTTAGTAAATAAGTATGGGCAAGCATTCACTCCGCGACTGTTGCCCACATTCCACAACAATTGCAAGTTCAGAAAACCATTTACTATGTAAATTCACCCATGTTGCGTATTAATTATTTGCTTTGTCATGTATTAATGTCAAATTTGTATGTTGAGATAAATATGGATATAAAAGTCATTTGTAAGGTTGGGGGCCGCAAGTTAGAGAGCGAGAGTATGTGAGGTAGTGAGGAGAAAATCGTGTAGGAAATATTGGTGGGAGCATGAAAACCAATTTTACTTTTATAGAAGTTTATTCCGCAACCTAGCAATGCGTAAATTGCAATAAGTTTGTTGTGTTCTTCACTTGGAGCTGCAACCTCCATTTACCACGTGAATGTATTTCCTTATGTTTTAACATATAATATAAAGTGTGGCTTATTGCGTTATGGTATTAATCTTTCACAAGTAGAGTTACCACAACCTCTTTTGTTTTACTTTGTTTTGCTTTCTGTTTTAATTAAGTCCCTGTGTGGTTGCAATATCTTCGCCGCAACCTATTTCTCAGCCAGTTGACTTTGCCGCAGCTGATTTTTGAGCTCCTTTGCCCACGTAAATTTTTCTAACTTGGTAGAGCAGGTTAAATATTGTTAGTGTAAAAACAAGTGTTTTTACTAGCAATTAAAATTTGTTTTGAGGGAATAATTTTTGAAGTATATTTACCAGCAGTTAGAAAGTTTTTTTTCTTTCACTCAGAAATGGAAACATCAAGCACAAGCTTGACTAATCCTCAGATACCTTAGTTTAATGACAAAAATTATGATTATTGGGCTATTACAATGAAAGCCCTGTTTTTGTCTCAAGACATTTGGGATTCGGTGGAGAATGGTTTTCCAGAACCAACAGATGCAACAACATACAATGCCTTATCTCAAGCAGAAAGGGATTTGTTAAGGGACAATAGGAAGAAGGATTCAAGAGCCCTGTTCTATATTTTCCAAGTAGATCATGAAAGTATTTTCCCAAGGGTTGCAGCAACAACGAAGTCCAAGCAGGCATGGGACACCCTCCAGACAGCCTACCAAGGCATGGCAAAAGTCAAGACAACAAAGCTACAAATGCTAAGGAGAGATTTTGAAATACTTTGTATGAAAGAGTCTGAGAATGTAGACTCGTTTTTTACACATGTAATTAGGTTGGTTACTCAAATCAGGTATCATGGTGAGACACTTGAAGAAAGGAGAATAGTTGAGAAAGTTTTGAGAAGTTTTCTAGCAAGGTTTGATGCCATTGTTGTGGCCATAGAAGAGACAAAGGATCTCTCACAGTTCTTAGTGGATGAGCTTCATGCATCACTGTTTTTTCATGAATATAGAATGAATAGAGCAACAAGCCCCTCATTGGAGCATGCCTTCAAGACACAAGTTTCATTTGGCCAAGGTTGAGGCAGAGCAAGATCATATGCTAGAGGAAGAGGAAGAAGCCCACACAGAGGTGGAAGAAGTAGCCCTTCAAGCTCAAGTGGAAGGGGCAGCAATCAAAATCCAAGTGAAGGCCCTAGCCAAAATCAAGAACAAGGTCAGAGGTATGATAAATCTCAATTCCAATGTCATTACTGTGAGAAGTATGGTCATTATGCAAATTAATGTAGAAAGAAGCAATATGACATTAGTAACAAAGCAAGTGTAAATTTCACAAAAGAAAATCAGAACTATGATAGCATGTTTTTAGATTGTAATGTAGCACAAGAAAAACAAAGTGATATATGGTATCTAGATTTAGGGTGTAGCAAGCACATGTTAGGAACATATAAATGTTTTCCAATCTAGATGAAAGTGTAAAATCTGAAGTGACATTAGGGACTGATAGAAAAGCCTCTGTCATGGGAAAAGGAAGAGTTAATATCCTAACAAAGAAGGGGCAGAAGAAATACATCTCAGATGTTTACTTTGTCCCTGGTCTTCAAGCATAACCTCATAAGCATTGGACAACTCATGCAAAAGGGCTACAACGTCTTTTTCAAAAATGATGTGTGCACAATTTTGGATAGGCCTTGAAGCAGATAGCTGATTGCAAAGGTTCAAATAACAAACAATAAAATATTTCTCCTAAAGATAAGATCATATTTGAAGGATGAAGGTGCACAAACACAACTATCAATGAACTCATAAGAGGATGGAAGAAAAGAGGCAGTCGTCACACAAGTGAACTATCAAGCATAGGTCAAAGATGAAAATTGGTTATGGCATTTGAGATTTGGACATCTCAACTTTGGAAGTCTGAATTTGCTACATAGGAAAGGCATGGTGAAGGGATTACCACTCATATAAAAACTGGACAGCCTATATGAAGGATGTATCTTGGGAAAGCAACATAGAGAGACATTTCTAACAAGAAAGTCAATAAGGGCAAAGCACCCTTGGAGATTGTCCACTCTGATTTATGTGGACCAATGCAGACACCATCAATTGGTGGCAACAACTATTTATGGACATGGGTCTATCTCCTAAAATAGAAAAGTGAAGTGTTTGAGCGCTTTCGCCAGTACAAAGCTCTTGTTGAGAAGAAAAGTGGACACTACATCAATGTCCTCAGGACTGACAAAGGTGGCGAATACATCTCGAATGAATTCCTTCGATTTTTTAGGGAGCATGGAATTCACAAGCAATTTACAACAAGTTATACACCTTAACAAAATGGTGTAGCGGAAAGGAAGAATAGGACTATTATGGAAATGGAAAGGAGTACGTTGAAGGAAAAGCATTTTCCAAATGATTATTGGCTGAAGCTGTCACATGTGGAACATATATTCTGAATAGATGTCCAACCAAAAGCGTCCAGAACATAGTTCCTGAAGAGGCATGGAGTGGAGGAAAGCATAATGTCACTCACATGCGAGTCTTTGGTTGTGTGGCATATGCACATGTCCCGGATGAGTTGAGAAAAAAGTTGGACAACAAGGGGGAGAAATGTATATTTGTTGGATATAGTGATGAATCCAAAGCATACAAGCTCTACAATCCATCAACCAAGAAGGTCATAATCAATAGAGGTGTGCAGTTCATAGAAGACGAAGCATGGGATGGAAGTTTAGAGAAGACAGTCAATGTGAAAGCATGTATATCACTTGAGGATAAAGAGGAATTGATGGCAGTACACAATTCCTCAACAATGACTCCCTCTACTCCTATTCAAACACAACAAAGTAGGCATCAAGCAACACCATCAACAAATAATAGGACAACGTCACATAGTCAAGCAAGTGCTTTTGCAAGCACGCTGCAATCACAACACCAAGTGACATGTCAAGCCCATCTTCAGCAAGCACAAGAAGACCAAAATTCATAAATTTAAATGAAATTTACGAGCAAGATGAGGTTGATAGTAGCGCTGGTCTGAATTCCTTATTTGCATTATTTTGTCATGTAGATGACCCAATCCATTTTGAAGATGCAATCAAAGAAGAAAAATGGATTGCGGTAATGGAGGAAGAAATAGAAGCAATAGAAATGAATGACACATGGGAATTAGTGGACTTGCTGCAAGGAAAAAATGTCATTGGAGCGAAGTGGGTCTATAAGACTAAAAGCAACATTGAGGGAAAGATTGAAAGGCACAAAGCAAGGCTAGTTGTCAAAGGATACAAACAGCAACATGGAAGAGATTATTCGAAGGCGTTTGCGCCAGTTGCGAGGATGGAGACAATGCGTGCAGTTGTGGTGATTGCCGCGCAACATAAATGGAAAGTGTATCAAATGGACATAAAATCAACGTTCTTGATTGGAGTGTTGAAAGAGGAAGTGTATGTTGTGCAACCACCTGGGTATGAGGTAGAAGGCGAAGAAGACAAAGTGTATCGGTTGAGGAAATCTCTTTATGGGTTGAAGCAAGCACCGCATGCATGGTATAGCAAGATATAGGCCTACTTGTTGGTCAATGGTGTCGACAAATGTGATGGTGAACCTACTCTCTACATCAAAGAGAGTGATGGTAAGATTTTTATTGTCGTCTTATATGTAGATGATTTGATTTTTTACAGATAGTGATGATTTCCTCATCATTGATTTCAAACAAGTCATGAAGGATGAATTTGAAATGACTAACTTGGGGTTGTTAAGATATTTTTTGGGCATATAAGTGAAACAAACAAAAAATGGCATTTTTATTTCTCAAGCAAAGTATGTAGTAGACATTTTGGAGAGGTTTAAGATGCATAAAAGCAAGCCCGCACTAACTCTAACTGTTATGAGGTTGAAGTTGAGCAAAGAAGATTGCAGCAGCAATGTCAATCTGACATTATACAAAAACATGATAGGCAGCTTGATGTATTTGACCGCCATTAGGCTATATATAATGTATGCAATGAGTTTGGTGTCGAGGTTCATGGAGACACCCAAGGAGACACATTGACAAGCAGCGAAAAGGATTCTAAGGTATATCAATGGGACAAAATAGTATGGCATTTTGTATACCGCAACAGATGATTTTAGGCTGGTTGTTACACCGACAGTGATTGGGCAGGAAGTGTCGATGACAAAAAGAGCACGTCAGGATATGTTTTTCATTTGGGTTTTGGAGCCATTTCATGGGTCTCCAAGAAGTAACCAATATTGTCACTATCAACAGCGGAAGCTAAATATGTTGCCACAATAATAGCAGCGAGTTAGGCAGTTTGGATGAGACGAATGTTGAGGGATCTTCGCCACAACCAAGAGGGAACAACAACTATTTTTTACGACAACACCTCAACAATTGCATTGTCAAAGAATTTTGTGTTTCACAAGAGGACCAAGCATATTTATGCTAAATATCATTTTATTAGAGAGTTGATTAACAATGATGAATTTGTGTTGTATCACTGCAGGTCACAGGAACAATATGCTAATATTTTCACAAAGCCAGTGGCACGTGAAAGTTTTGTTTATCTTAGAGATTGTTTGGGAATTGTCAATGGTGACACTTGTGATTAAGGGGGAGTGTTGGAAATATTAATCCCAACCACTGTCTTAAACACACTGACAAACACCATGCTTGCCCAGTCAACCATTGCACGGTTGCGATTTTGTTTGCAGGCGAAAGGACTGAAGTCAAAGCGGAAGTACAATGCGGCCATTTCGCAACACATCACAGAAGTTAAGGCATTTAATAAAGTCTAGTAAATAAATATGGGCAAACATTCACTCCACGACTATTGCCTGCACTCTACAACACCTGCAAGTTCAAAAAACCATTTACTATGTAAATTCGCCCATGTTGCATATTAATTATTTGCTCTGTCATGTATTAATGTCAAATTTGTATGTTGAGATAAATATGGATGTAAAAGTCATTTGTAAAATTAAGAAGCAAGTTAGAGAGTATTAATGTCAAATTTGTATGTTGAAATCTATGGTAGCTGTAGCGCGAGTTTAGTAATGGTTTTTAATAGATATATGTATATGAGTGGCAAATTTATTAAATACTTTGAAACCTACATTCTATGTGTGATAGCGCTTTGTATATAATTGATTTGCCACGAGAAAAGCTTCAAATCAGGATGAACTTCAATTAACATTCAAACGTGGAATTCTGGAAATGATATTACGTTCGAAATTGGAGAATTAACTTTCCAAGAGGCATGGTTGCCTCTGGCACGCGTGAAAGAATCGTCTCAAGAGAAGGCTTAAGTCCAAAGTGGAATACATTGATATACCCTTTATGAATCATATGCAGGTAACGAATGAGGGTTTAACCATGGGAGAGAGTTAATGGAAAGTGAAATTGTTGCCAGATTGGGAATTGGCCAGATTGGGAATTGGCTGCATTAGGATTAATGCAAATCATCTAGGATACACGGTTAAGAGAACATGAAGGGAATCTTTAAAAGTTCGCATATTAGGGATCAACTAGTCAAATGAGTTATCAATTGATTATGTGGAATATGCAAAAGCATTTTCCATAACTGTTTTAGATTAATGGGCTTATAAAGTTAAAATTCTGGTTGTATGAAGTTGACATCCTAATGCTATTGTACTTGTGTAGCTTACAGGTGACCGATTCTTGAAATGGTATGTGATTTCTGAACCGGAACTAACATGTGCAGACCATACACATGAAGATGAATGTCTGATTTTAGCCAGTGATGGTCTATGGGATGTTTTAGTGATGTTGTCTATGAAGTTGCTAAAAAATCTCTGGTTGGTTATTGGCCTCATCGTTCAAAGGGTATTGCTGAAGACATTCCTGTCGGTGCAGCGACAGCTCTCCTTACAAAATTGGCCTTGGGAAAGGGAAGTAGAGATAATATCAGTGTACTTGTAATCAATCTCAAAGAAAGAAGAAATAGAAACAGATGATAGTTATTCTGCTTTATATACATATATCTATATATATAGATGCATACGTACACGATACAATACAAAGATAGCCCAATGATCTATTGAATTGAAAGAAGAAATAGAAACAGATGATAGTTATTCTGCTTTATATACATATATCTATATATATAGATGCATACGTACACGATACAATACAAAGATAGCCCAATGATCTATTGAATTGGTTCACCTATTTCTTTAGGAATTGTGATTAGCAGGTTGGGAGATTGGGATGGAAAGACATGCCTCTTTGTATAATTCTGAATTGGTTCACCTATTTCTTTAGGAATTGTGATTAGCAGGTTGGGAGATTGGGATGGAAAGACATGCCTCTTTGTATAATTCTGACGTTTTAAAACAATTAGAGACGTTTTAAAACAATTAGAGAGATGCACTTTTTTCCACCATGGGTTGTTTCTGACCAATGTTCTACATAGAGGCGCCTGTTGCAGTCCTATGCACTTCTTGCTGAACAGTTTGTGGCTTTAAAAGATCCCTCAATGTTTCATAGAAATACATTGGAAGAAACAATATCATGTGCTCAAAGCTCCAAAAAGTAGTTTGCTCTTCCTCTTCATATTTTTTTCCACACTCGGTATATATCAATGAAACGTTGTATGATTCCAGCATGAAAACTAGTGAAGTGCATTTAAGAAGAGTTTCAAAAAAACATGAGAGAGCTGTAGAGAAGCAAATTTATTTTTGTATTTGATCACTAGTTCGAAATATTGTGTAAATATGATTTATCACCTTTTAATAAAAGGCCACAATCAAGATAAAACACTCGTAGGTTTCAAATTGGCTAAAATATCGTTGGTGCTGAATCACCATTTAATGCTTGTTGGTAGTGTTTCATGTGTTTTTACTTGTACCAAATGTTAAGTATGAAATGGCCACTCTCTCCAATGTCATGCTTCAAAATGTGGAAGCCTTGTGTTGCTTAAAAAATATATTAAATCATAAGAAATATCATCAACTCAAAGATATAAGTGTAGAAAAGACAAAGTCATGAACATGTTGTCGAGAATGGCGGAATTGGAGCTCTGTGAACCCTAAACATGGCGGAACCCTAGGTTTTTTGGGCATCTGAACTGCGGATTTCCTACCAGCGTCATGAGTGTTGGTGTATGCAGGATGGTTTACCACACGGGTCTAACTGCGGTTTAGGCTTTCTATATTGTTTTTTGGACCTCTAACATCAGGCCTGTCGGTGGATGTTTATTGTTGTTTTGTGGAATATCGCCCGTTGTTTCTGCAACTCCGTTTCTTACTGCAGCGTGCCTTCCCCTAGACATACGACGGTCAGGAATTTTTGTCGGTTACCATGGTTGAAGAAGACCTCGTAGATTACGAGGAGGACCCCATGCCAGAACAAGGGATTTGGGCTCATCAAACTGGCCCGGTCATGGGCCCCTGGTAGAATAAATCGCTTCGGACAACAACTATTGCTTCATTGCTGCAACACCCGCCCTCCTCTGGAAAACGACAACCTACTGTTGTCAATGTGGATGACTTACCCGATTTGGAATGCCCCCCCTCTCTCCGGCCACTCTGAATCTCCTTGGCACCAGTCTACAGGCATCACCCTCCTTTGACTCCCCCTTGCCATATCCCCCGCAGAATCCCTTGCATATGAACCCTCCCTCCATCTCCTTGGCTCCGGTTGGCCTTTCCAATCTCCCGCATCCTGCATAGTCCTACATTCATCCGATCTCGTGTAGCTTCAAACCCCATTCCCCGATTTGATTTGGCTGCTTCAGCTCAACCATACCAAATCCTCGACCTGCATTATCGGCCCAGCATAGCTCCTCGGAACCGTGCAGAAGCTTGATCAGAGAACATCCCACGGGCCGACGCATGGACAAGCCCAAAAAGGGTCGGTGTCTCAGAGCAGTGGACACTGACATTAATCTGACTTTTGGTGAAGACGTTCCTATGGAGGACGCTATGGACACTACGAGGAAAGTTCTAGTTGGTCGTTTATGAGGCAGGAACTATACAGTGGAGAGACTGCGCCAATGGACCATGGAGATATGGGGGTCTCTGTTGAAAGAACTTCCTGTAATTAGGGTTTTGGCCAGAGGATGGTTTGCCTTCCGATTTCACAGGGAGGAGTACACGGACTGGATATTATCGCGCTATTGGCATATTGAGCTTTCCCCTATACTGTTGAAGAGATGGGATCCACTTTTCAATCCGGAGCATGAACAACTGGGAGCAGGGCCTATTTGGGTCAGACTACCTGGTTTGCCCATGTAGTTTTGGACTCCTCAGGTTTTCAAACGTATTGGAGATGCTCTGGGACTTACCTTGAGCATGACCAGTACTACAAAAAGACTGGCATTATGACTATGGCGAGGATTTTGGTACATCTCGACACCAGGGAAGGGCTTGAAGAAAAAATCACTCTACACAGGAGACACTTCTCATGAAAACAACTTCTGGACTATGAAGGATTCCCATTTTGCTGTATGAGGTGCCACAAAGTGGGTCACCTATACAAGGATTGCCCACTACTTTCTTTGGTGACTACAGAGAACTCTCGGGGGACCAAGCAATAGAACTCTGAAGAGTTGAATAAGGGAGATCAGAAACAAGAACAGGCACCAACTGAGGCTACGGTGGGCACTACACAAAAGGAAAAAAATCGGCGAAAAGCTCTGACCTCACCTCCATGGACTTGCTCCAAATCAGCTGTGGAAGCACCTCCTCTTCTGGGTAATGGATCTATCCCCATAACCTCTATACTTTTTTCAGATGTTATGTTTACTTCTCTGCAAACATCTTTGCATCCCCCCTCCTCTGCACATTGCTCTATCACTTCCATCCCTTGCTCCATCATTCCTCCTCCCCCCACTTTCTCAACTACACCTACTTCCCTCAGGGATTTTTCCACTCCCCCATCTCATACTTCCTCCCCTTCTGGGACGGGATCCCACCCCTACAACCTCTGATCCAGAGCTCGACCTAAGACTCCTCATTTAGGTTTGGGCCTTTCCCCTGGTCGGACCAAGAAATATAAACCTACCAGAAGGCGCCCATCCAAGATCAAATCATCCATCAAGACGGCGGTGGCTGATGTAGCGAGGGGCCATGAATACACCATTGAAAGGGCAGTTAGAGCCATTGAGCCCTCTACCCCTGTCTCCCCATGATTTGGCTCTCCTACAACTGCAGGGGATCAGCCAACCCCAAAAAGAGATTGGCTCTCAAGCGTCTATTACATGGTTCCAATTGTGACATACTCTTCCTACAGGAAACCCTTAGCAATTCTGACATCAATACCAAAACCCTCCGCTCTATCCTACCGGGATGGGTTTTTCAGGGCATGGATGCTATTGGCAGATCCAGAGGTCTAGTAATAGGTATTAACCCTAAAGTTTTCAAGCATTTCTCCTCCTAGGGTGGTTTGGGATTCATCGGAATGGATATTTTTGTGAGTGAGCTTGGGTACTAGTTAAAAGTGATTAACATATATGCCCAAATCAGAACAGAATGGAGTTTTGGCACAACTTGTTGGAACATAATCTTGTCTCAAGCACCACCATTATTGGGGGGGACTTAAATTTTTCTTTGGGAATGGAGGAATCATGGAGACATCATTCACAGATTGACCCTATATCGGATCATATGAGCACTCTACTGGATACTTTCAAACTTGTAGATGTTCCTATGAATAAGAAATTGCCCACATGGCATAATAGGAGGACGGGTGAAGCTGCCCTAGGTCAGAGATTAGATCGTTTCTTGATCCATGAAGATCTCTCTGTAACCTACCCCTATATAGACAATGGGTTGGTGCTGGAGGATCTTCTGATCACCTCCCCATATATCTTCAAATCTCTAGTCCCTCTAAAAAGCCTCGTGCCCCCTTCAAATTCTTTACTGGATACCTAAAAGACCCAAACTTCATCAATCTGGTGACTGAGTTCTGGAGAGCACAACCCCCTCTCTGGGAGTAGAGAATGGCAGCTGACTTCTATATTCGACTTAAAAATATCAGGACTATGACAGAGAAATGGTCAAGGTGGAAGAAGTTGAGAGATGAATAAAATCTAAAAGACATAGAATTACAGATTTCCCAACTCATGGATGAACAGGGGCTTGGTTTCTTATCGGATGATACAAAACTACATTTGGTTAATCTGGAAAACCAAAAGGCAAAGATTCTACTTGAAAAGGAAGAACAATGAAGGTTGAAAAGTAGAGCCATTTGGCTACAAGTGGGAGATGGAAATACAACGTTTTTCCACAATTTTGCCAATGGTAGAAAGGCCACCAACACTATTTGGCAGCTTGATGGATGGGCCTCTCCTCACCCTCATTTAGCCAAGTTGGGGAATACCCATTTCAAAAGTCAATTTACAGCGCCGACAGCCATCACCCTCCCGGACATCATTAACTTGGCTGGCCATTTCCCTAGGTTTGTGGATCTAGATGTAGTTGAGGATTTGATACAACCGGTCACCATGGAGGAACTAGAAGGAACACTTAAATGGTTCAAGAAGGACAAGAGTCCTGGCCTGGATGGCTGTCCGGTTGAGTTCTACTCATCTTTTCTGGAGCTGTTGGGATAGGATCTGCTGGCGGTCATTGAAGAAAGCAGAATCACTGGACACATCCATCCGCCCATCAACTTCACCTATTTGGCCTTGATCCCTAAGACCGATTCACCAGCCTCTTTTAATGATTTCCGCCCCATATCCCTTTGCAACTGTCTGTACAAAATCATTTCTAAAATCATAGCCAACCGCATCAAGCCCATTTTATCTAACCACATCTCTCAGGGAAAATTTGCTTTTCTCCACCATAGACATATTCAGGATGTTATTGGCTCAGCCCAGGAAGCCCTTCACTCCATTAAGCACAAAAATCTCAAGGGACTCACTCTCAAAATTGACCTGTCAAAGGCTTTCGACAAAGTAAATTGGCTATACATCAAGATGATTATCACTCACTTGGGGTTTCCCCCTGCTCCCATCAACTGGATCATGGGGCGCATCTCCGCTGTTTCTTTTGCCATTCTCATAAATGGATCTGCAACTCCATCCTTTAATATAGATAGAGGGATAAGGCAGGGATGCCCTTTATCACCACTACTATTCTTATTAGTTATGGAAGGATTGAGCAGGCTAATTGATTCAGAAAAAAGAAGAGGGGGCCTCAGAGGACTAAAAATTATGGACCAATACTATCTGAAACATCTATTATTTGTAGATGACATCTTAATTTTTTTGAATGGGAGTGTCCAGGACACGACTTCATTAAATGAGATTCTAAATCTATTATGTAGAGCTACAAGAATGGAGATTAATAGAGATAAATCCACCATCTTCCTTTCTGAATGTACTCAATAGGAATCTCAATTAGCCATACAAAAATTTCCATTTCAAGCTACTGATTTGATGGATGGACTCAAATATTTGGGTTTCAGACTAAAACCAAATGGATACAAAATTGCTAATTGGACCTGACTCATCACAAAAGTGGAGAAGAGAATAAACTGTTAGTGTCACAGGTTCCTCTCTAGGGCCGACAGTCTCATTCTTATCAAATTAGTCCTCGAAGCCACCCTAGTTTACTGGATGTCACTGGCCTGGATTCCAAGAGCGATCCTTCACAGAATTCAACAAATCTGTAGAAAATTTCTTTGGAATGGAAGAAAGGAGGGAAAACCTTTTTCCTGGGTTAAATGGAACAAAATTGCTACTCCAAAGAAGTGGGGAGGTTGGGGAATTAAACTTCTTCCGGCCTTTGCCCAAGCCTTGGCCTCAAAACAGAGCTGGTTACTACTAAAGCAAAAAAGTCTTTGGGTTGAGGTTATGCTACACAAATATATCTAGCTGTCTACTATCACAGACTGGATCAAAAGTCCAACATGGAACAGAAAAGGCATTTCGGTGATTTGGAGGGCCATACTCAATTCAATTCCCATTATCAAGGAAGGCTTACTATGGAAAATAGGCAATGGAGCCTCAGTCCGCATTGAAATTGACCCATGGTCGGGCAGTGGAAATTCCCATCAGCTACCAGCTGGATTGATAAATCACCTAAACAGTAGGGGCATAGAGTTTATTGGGGAGATTGGTGATCAGCAGAACACAACTTTTCATACGCAAGCTTGGCTAACCGAGCAGAACTGGAACATACCAAATGAATGGAGTAGAACATGGAAAATCTATATACAAGAACTCACAGAATCGCATGTTAGATTAAAGAATGAAGAGGATGAACATATTTTGGCACATTCAAAATCTGGACAATACTCATCTAAACAGGGCTATGACATCATCATTGTAGATAAAAAACTGGAGGTCTTAAGAAACTGGTGGGCTTCCTTATGGAAATTAAAAGCTCCACTGCGTACCAAACTGTTGATGTGGAACATTTTAGAAAATAAGATCCCCACTGGATCCTATTTAAAAAGGAGAGCTTTTTTGGGTCCTACACGGCGTGTCCTATGCCTCCAAGAAGAAGAATCGACCCAACACCTATTTCTTACATGTCCGACCACCAGGAGCATTTGGTCTCAAGTCCTACAAACTCTAAATATGACTATGAATTGGCAAGGTGTTGATATTACAACAGCGTGGGACACCTGGTGGGGTACTACAGCTGCAGAGAAAACAGGAAACCTTCCCCTTATTGTTTCATGGTACATATGGCTCAAGCGAAACATCAAAATTTTTGAAGACAAACCAGTAAACTGGAACTTGCTCCCTCCACAAATCTACGCTGCTTTTGAAGAACTTCCAAGTGAGAGAGCCAAAAGAAACCTAGGATCATTCGGCAGGAATAGATAAACACATCAATACCTTGGGCCTATTTTGATGGTGCCGCCCAACAGCATGGCTGTGGGGGGAGCATATGTTTCTACCTATCTGAATCACACTATTTCTAGATTTGCATGGGACTGGGACCGAGCACTAATAATCATGCTGAACTGATATCATTAGGCCATTTGATATACTTTGTCATTCTGAAACAATGCTGAAACATTCAAATATTTGGGGACTCAAAGATTGTGACTGATTGGTTTAACAACACAACTGTTTGTTCTGCTTACTCTTTGAGAACTATTATGGAAGAAACTGTTTTTTTCAAAACATTATTTGATCAGATTTCTGTTTCTCACATCTACAGGGAAAGAAATGAAACCATTGACAGGCTATCGAAAGAAGCGACGCATCGCCCCCTAGGAGAGTGGATGATCGCCGAACATACACCTACAAGAATCTATCACTATTTTCACAGGCCATATATAGATGGAGGACTACAGAGGGGCAACAGCCCCTACTTTATCAGCATCTTGATTTTGAACTTTATTGCAATTTTGATATTGTATATATTTAGTTATTGTAAATATGGACAACACTACTCACCTGTGCGGGTGATTTTTGAACTTTTAATTGTGGTCTTCACCCAGCACAGTATACCCTTTGGGTTTCATTGTAAATACTAGTTTTTGATAGTGGATAGACAACCACGTTTACAACATATGCCTTCGGGCATCTACAACATGTAATTTATCCTATGAACTTATGAATTTTCTTTACGAAAAAAAAAAAAAAAAAAAAAAAAAAAAAGAAAAAGAAAAAGAAAAGAAAAGAAAAGAAAAAGAAAAAGAAAAAAGGTCTATAATTCTAGCATATTTATTATATTTATGATAAATATACATGTTCTTGATTAAAGATCGACCAATGCATTATGAATTTAAAAATCCCATTGCCATGGAAGGTGTGACAGCTTACAAATACAAACCAGACAAGTTGTATTATTCCATTTGTACTCTTACTTCATTACTTACACACCAATACAAGTATTGTTATGAATTTAAAATGCCCATTGCCATGGCAGGTGTGATAATTTACAAATACAAACCAGGCAAGCTGTATTATTCCATTTGTAACCATACTTTATTACCTACACACCAAGCTGTATTATTCCATTTGTAATCTTACTTCATTACCTACACACCAATACAAGTATTGTTATGAATTTAAAAGGCCCATTGCCATGGCAGGTGTGACAGTTTACAAATACAAACCAAGAAAGTTGTATTATTCCATTTGTAACCATACTTTATTACCTACACACCAACACAAGTATTATTCTGAATATGCGTTAAGCAATGCTTTCACCAAGTGATCTGTTAACAACTTACAACTATTAGACAATTTGTTAAATTGTTTCTCAGAATTATTTTTAAAATGCATCAAATATTTCATCCACATCATCAGACCAAAGCTTGAATGTGAAAGCTTAAATGCAAGAGACAACGTATCATCTTTGGCACTAGCTCCAAGTGAATCTAATAGTTTCCTTGATTTAATGAACCTTAACATTGACAAGGCATTTCTAATTTCGCATGGTACCAATGCCCAAATAACATTTACCCTGGAAGTAAGAGCTCGGTTTTTTGGCCATATCAATTTTTTCTTTTATGACAAATTTGTATATGATAGATCTAGAGCAATGGTTTCATTTGAAAGCTTTACAACCCTTCAAAATCCATTCCATAGATCATGAGTAAAACACATAATGACCTTTATAATAAATCCAAGACTATGCTTGTTAATATTGCAGTATGCATTTTAGTTTAGTGCTAATATGCAAAGTTATACAAACTGTGGGTGTGATCAATTATTTGGTCAATCACAACACAGAACTCCATAAGCCATTGGGTGGTCAACTACAATTATAGTGAAGACTGCATTTATATGTGGAGCAAAGCTCATTTATGAACAAAAATCTTTAATTTTACTATAGGGAGGAACCTTTATTGAATCAATAGCATATATACTTTTTGTAGCTTCATAATATTTGGTGTATTCCAATCCCAAAGACTCCATAATTGGAAGTGGCATTATATTATTTGTAGCACCATTATCATCATGAGGGTGCTTGAATGTGCAATCAATTTATACTTAGTGTTTTGACATGGTGTAAATTTTAGTTATATAATGTTCGATATATTCTTTCTTTTGGTGTTGACTATATATCCTTTCCGCAAAAGAGTGCACTAGAGGTCCAAGTGATTTTTCTGTCGAGTAGGAAAATTGATGAGTCAATGAATATCAGGGATTTTCTGTGATTCCCATGCTCAGGAAGCATGTACTGGTCTTATAAGATATTTAACTCCGAAGTTGGAGGTTGTACTTGGTTCTACGAAATTGTGGTGTATGCTTTATGTTTTCGATGGATGTCTCTTGAAAATATTTAGCAACTTGAAAGCATGGAGAGCATAAGATACAAAATGCTAAATTTTCGATAGGGATGGACATCACATTTTGCCTTGCTATTATCCTTATGGAGCACTAATTTTACCTTTTACAATTGAGTGAAGATGTGATAGTGATGGACACCAAATAGTGCTACTTTTATTCTTCTAGAGCGCTATTTTTACTTTTTGTACAATTGAGTGTAGATGCTACATTTTTACACTTGAGTGTAAATGTAAAATAACTCAAAATCAAGTGAAGATATCTCGATATCTACGGTTCACAATTTTATAGATGTAAATATTATTATTTCCTAGGATATCATCCTGAGATCACCTAATTTTTTTCTTGAGGGAAGTACTAAAAAATAAGGCTTTTACCCAGTTATTTACATGGAATTTTTCAAACTATGTTGGTGTGTTAAATATTCACTATTAAAAGAGTTTAGTTTATGAGTTAAAATTTTTAGATATGGCAATGTCATTTGGTGATAAAAATTTTCCTTGATTGGATCTGAATGGCTACATCCTCATCTAGCAAAAGGTGAAAATAATAAAACTATGAAAGTTGGAGGTATATTAGAATCTATCTAATTAAGCTCTCAAAATATTAAACATCAATAGATATTATCACTTTGTGTAAACTACACACATAGGAAGGACAAATTAGCAAATTTAGAAAAAAAATTAAAAAATACACAAAATAAAACTTAAATTTAATATATCAATTATTATTTGATTGATTAGGGAAACCAAAGTACAACTCGAATATATATATAAATTAAGAAAAAAAAAGTTCTGATGTCTCAACTGAGGTTAGGATCAACTGATAAAATGGCCCGGAAGCCGGTTGGTCGAACAATACCTTCAAAGGTCAATGTACGAGGGCTTAACTATGTAGGATGTCATTTTATAAAAAACTTTTTTATAAAATGACATCCCGCATAGTTGGGCCCCTCGATACATTGGACCTTTGAAGAGATTGTTCGACCAACCGGCCTCTGAGCCCATTTAATCAGTTGATCCCTAACCTCCAGTGAGACATCAGAAACTCTTCTATTTCAAATTTTATTGTATATATATTCTAAGGGTTAAACAACCCAAAATACTATCAATGTGCCCTTTGCACCTTTTGGTGCAAATGCTAGTATACATATTCAAGAAAAATGGTGGCCTACTTTGTGGAATTTGGTATGACCTAAAGAAAGGAGTCAAATAGAAGGATCAAACTTCGAGACATCAGGAAGGTCTTCCCTATAGAGTTTTTTGATGGTGTTTTCCTGCATAGGAAATGTGGTTGTGGTGCAGACATTGTTTTGGAACTGAGAAACTATTTCCATTTTTGGTGGGAGGGGAGTCAAGGGACAAACAGTGGCGCTGAAATTTTCACTCTATGGGGTGTCTTCATAGGTTCTAAATGGCTAGGTCTTGAGAATACTGTTTTATGGGGACGTGAAGGGAATCATCAAATGGGTAAAGGATTACACTCTGCAAAATCCTCCTATCTTATTTAACTGGATGAGGAGAATCCGACATCTGGTAAGCACTTTCCAGTGAATTGAATTTGGTCATATATACAGAGAACAAAATCAAATCGTCAACCTACTCTCAAAAAGAGGAATCTCAAAGGAACCCTCTAAGATTCATTTTGTTTCTTATGTTTAGGGTGTAATGACAAATACTGGATGCATTAATTATACTTAGGATTTGATGGAAGAAATGATCCGATAACTTATGTAGAAATATGATGTTTAGGGCAAAACACAGACTATAATTTTGTTTTTTTATGTTATTTTGTGTGGAAAATATGCAATGTAAGTGGATAACAGATGAATATATGGAAAATTTAGATAGTAACTTGTATCTGAAAGGATATAGGCATTAGAGATATAGGAGAACTAATAGAAGTTTACAGAGAATCTCATTAATATGTAATCTCCTTTTGTTATACTAATGGAAAGAAAGCGTTTTTTTTTCTTCTAAAAGAAAAAAAATATTCAAGAGTGCTAGACTCACCTATTTTCCTTATTGAGGGTAGGGGTCCCAAGAAGTAACACATTAACACATCACGTATGGTCTGCAATCTACCGGATTTAAGAGCTTCGTCCTTGGTGATTTAACTTGTGCATATGTTAGATTAAAAGGATCAGACTGTTGGAGTCTTCAAGACATCAACAAGGTTGTAGGATTTACGTAGTTATTCAATCATTCAATAACTAAACAAGAAAGGCATAAATATAAACTGAGACAAACACATATTAACACAAGAAATTTTGCTTGGTAAAACCTTGACAATGTGTCAAGGAAACCTCCACAGGGCAAGGAATCTGAAATATTTATTAATCAAAGATGATTCTCCATAATACAACCTATCGGACATTCACCAATTTAATATGGGCTTATCTTCCATTACATAACTCCTATTCATTACGAATCTTGTTACAAACCTGATTGACAGTAAAAATAAGATTTTACCCATAATTACATCATTTGTTGTCACATTTCGACAAAATCCACCTTGACAACATTTTTTTCCTAATCGCTTGCCCATGCCCATTCATCATCTCTTCTGCAAACCAAGAGAATCCAAACACCATCACAAATTCTCTACTGTAACTAGCTTTGTGAATATGTTTGTGTAATTCTCTAGTGTATTCCACCATCGATCACATGTCTCAAAAAATGATACCTTACATCAATATGCTTGGTCTTGTTGTGATAAACTGGATTTGTAGCCAAATCAATAGCACTCTGATTGTCACATAATACATTCACTTTCTTCTGCATCCTTCCAATCTCATCAAGTAGACCTTTTAACTAGATTGCTTCTTTACTGGCATCTGAAGCAATTGTATACTCTACTTCAGTAGTGGACAAAGCAACTATTTCTTGAAGCTTTGACATCTAGCTAATTACTCTACCTGCAAGAGTAAAGACATAACCTATGTAGATATCTTTTTGTCCAAATTACCAACATAATCAACATCCACATATTTGTAGACTGATCCTTCACTACCATTAAATATGATTTAATGGTCACTTGTGCCTATTAAATATCGAAGCACTCATTTCACTATTCGCCAATGTTCTTCAGCTGGATTTTCCATGAACTTGCTGACAACTCCAACTGCATGCGCTATGTTAGGTCTTGTAGATACCATCGCATACATTAAGTTTCCTACAACATTTGCATATGTTACACGAGACATATATTTATTTTCTTCATCAGTTATAGGACTCAAAACCAAAGAAAGTTTAAAATGGGAAGCTAATGGAACATTAACATGTTTCACATTGTTCATACCAAAATTTTCAAGTACTCTTTCCACATACTTCTGCTGTGATAACCAAATCTTTCCATTTTTCCTATCTCTGTGTATCTCCATGCCCAATATATGTTTTGTCACTCCAAGATCCTTCATATCAAACGTCCTAGAAAGTTGAGCCTTTAACATGTTGATCTCTTCCATGCTTTTGCTTGTAATAAGCATATCGTCAACATACAAATCCAAGATAATGAATATGCCACTGAAACTCTTGAAGTATACACAATGATCATACTCACTTCTAATAAAGTTCTGGCTCACCATGAAGGAGTCAAACTTCTTGTACCATTGCATGGGCGACTGCCTCAGGCCATACAATGATTTCCTGAGCTTGCAAACTAATCTTCTATTGTGACCTTTTATAAAACCTCCTAGCTGTTCCATATAAATATCTTCATTCAAATCACCATGTAGAAAGGTTGTTTTAACATCTAATTGTTCTAACTCAAGATCAAGAAATGTAGTTAGTGATAACACAGTATGAATAGAAACAAGTTTTACAACTAGTGAAAAAATCTCATGAAAGTCAATACCTTCAACCTGAGAATACCAACCTCGCCTTATACCTCTCGATACTGTAATCAGCATTTCGCTTCAACTTGAAGATCCATTTTCATCCAAAAAAACTTCTCCCTTCAGGAAGTTCTACAAGTTTGCAAGTTTTGTTCTTGGCTAAGAAATCCATTTCTTCTTCCATAGCATTTTTCCACTTTTTGCTATCCGCGTCATCCACTACTTCCTAATAACTAGAATGTTCTTCATGCTCATTAATCAATGCAAAAGATGAAGAAAAATCTTCATACCTTTTTGGTGTTTTTATTTCCCTTGTTTACCTTCTTAGAGTGACTGGTTGTTGAACTGGTTCTGGAACATCAACAATTTCTTTTGCATCTTCTTCAACTTTTTCTTTAGAAGTCTCTCCTTCCTTTTGACTTTTTGAAAAAGGTCTAGCCTCCAACTGAATTTGCTTATTTGGCGATACCTGTTCTCGTTCAACTTTTTCAACATCTGATTTTAAAAGAGAAGATTAATCAAATGTTACATCTCTACTAATGATTATCTTCCATGAAGAAGGATCCATAACCTGTATCCTTTCACCGCATAGTCATACCCAACAAAGACATAACATTTCAATTTTGGATCTGATTTTGAGCACAGATTTTTAGGAATAAGAGCATAGGAATATCAACCAAAAATCCTCCAATGTGAATAATCACAAGACTGACCCGACCACACTTCTTCAAGAATTTTATAATTAATTGCAACTAAAGATGATCTCTTAACTAAATAACAAGCAAGAGATACTGCTTCTTCCCACAATTCCTTTTGCAGGTTAGCATTATTGATCATGCTTTTGTCTCTTTAAATAAGAGTCTGATTCATACGTTCATCAACGCCATTTTGCTGAGGAGTATAAACAACGGTTGTATGTCTAAATTCCTTCATCCTTATAGTATTGTTCAAATTCTAGAGAAGTAAATTCACCGCCATTGTCAGTTCTCAAACATTTAATTGATTTGCCTTATTTCTTTTCCACCATTTCTTTAAATTGTTTAAACACATTAAATACATCAACTTTCCTTTTTAACAATAGACCCAAACATTCCAAAAGAAATCATCAATAAACATCAAGAAATATAAAGCACCTCCATAAGATACAATAGGAGATGGTCCCCACAGATTAGAATGAATATAGTACAAAATTTCTTTACTATTATGACTTCCAGTTTTAAATCTTTGTTTACATTGTTTCCCATACACACAATGTTTACAGAAATCCAACTTCAAGGATTTCAAATCAGGAAGCAATTTGTGGTTCATTAGTACCTGAAGGCCTTTATCGCTCAAGTGACCCAATCGATGATGCCATGGGCGAGTACCTTCTTCTTCTTTCTTTGACACAGTTGCTTCTTCACTTACCTGAGTACTTTCTTTGAGTCTGTAAATATTCCTGGCATTTTATGCCTTCATAACAACCAGGGTGCCTTTTGAGACTTTTAGCACTCCATCATGACCTATAAACTTGTAACCATCTGAGTCCAACACTCCCAAAGAAATCCATTTTTTTTCAATTCAAGTACATGTCTCACATTAGTAAATGTTATAATTGTATCATCATACATTTTAATTTTGATATTTCTCATCCCAACAGTTTCACATGATACATTATTACCCATAAACACAGAACTACCATTTACAGCTTCATATGATGTGAACCAATTTCTGTGCGGGTTTATGTGATGAGAAGCACCATAATCTAACAACCAATTATCATAATTTTGAGAGACATTACAAAGAGGTAAAGCTTCATCTACCATACTCAATTCAGTAGATAAAACTTCATCAATCATACCTGAATCAAATTTATTTGCCTCTTTCTTTGAGTTTTCAGACTCCTTTTGTTTCGAACAATCTTTCTTGAGGTGTCTAATTTTGTTGCATTACTAGCATTTGGCCTTACACTTTTTACCCTTTGATTTAGATCTAGAAGACCCCCTTGATTTATCCCCTCTTTCCTTTGACCGACCTCTGGCTACTATGGATTCTAATGTACAGGTTTCAATACTGAACTTCTTCCTTACTTCTTCAGCTAACAGAGCTCCCACAACTGAATCAAATTCCAAAGACTCAGTTTTACTCAAATTGATAAAAGTTATGAAGTGGTCCCATGACTCGGGCAGAGAACACAACAAAGTGATAGCTTTGTCTTCTTCCTGAAATTTAACTTCCATATCTGACAATTGGCAAATAAGTGTATTAAAAACATTTAAATGTTCTGCAATTTGTGTACCCTCCTTCATCCGAAGACTATACAGTTTCCTTTTTAGATAAATTACGTTGGTGAAAGACTTGGTCATATACAATGTTTCCAGTTCTCCCCACAAAGATATTGCTGAATTTTCTCCAACAATATTGAAGATAACTTCATCTGCCAAGCATAACATTATGGTATTGCTGAATTTTCTCCAACAATATTGAAGAGAACTTCATCCGCCAAGCATAACATGATGGTATTAAGAGCTCAGGCATCCAAGTCCTCCTAGTCCAAATATGTCATGCTAACAAGTTTCTTCTTCACCCCATCTAATGCTTTATGCAACCCTTGTTGCATAAGAAAATCCCTAACTTTCAGTTTCCATAAAGCAAAGTTGTTCTTGCCAGTGAACTTCTCCACCTCAAATTTTGCATTTGTCATTTTTTCCATTTCTTTCAACTAGGGTTTCTTAAAAACTATTTTGATTTCCCTTATTTTAGATAATTTCTCTTCTTCTAGCTAGGATTTCTAAAATAAAATAAAATTAGGGTTTCTTTAATTTTTGGTTTCCTCTTCAGAAATATGAGCTTTTTTTAATAAAGAAACTATTTTCTACAATTCTAAGCTTTTATATAAAAAAAATTGAGCATGTTTATTAAAAAAATATTGGATCTGTTCCCCTCAAAAAATCCTTATTCAAATTTTCTGTTACTATTCCAAAATAAGAAAATTTGCCTTTTTTGTTTTTATAAACTAGAAACCCTTCAACAGATTTGCTGGAAAAAAAATTGCTAGAAAAAAAATACTCTATGGTCTGTTGTGGTATGTTCAACTAGCAGTTTGCTTTCGGCTTCATCAAACTCCCCCAACTCGACATAGGATTTTTGCTTGCTACAGGCTCCAATCAGCCAACAGACTCAAACTTCAACAAGTAGTGTGGCCTCAATTCTTCCTCTTCGGCGGCAACAAATTAACAAGATTCCCCTAGTTCCTTTCTTAGGCAGCAAGCATGACTCCTCTTTTTAAACTTCTAGATAAGGTCAAACAATCAGTGGTAGGTTAATCGAGTGTATCTAACCTTGTGATTCAAGCGTCCTCTCTCTTAAGTGATTCAATCAAAGGGCTCGACAAGGTGTTCCTCTTCTTCAACAGCGGGCAGCGACGACTCCTTCTCTGGCAACAACAAAATTTCTAGTGGCTCTACCTACCATCTTCATACATGGTTTTTTCAATTCACTTTACTCTATGTTATTTTTCTTTGTCCAATGGAGAATTGGTTGCCCTCTCAATTCCTCAGTGTGGCAGAGCTTTAACCCACACTACTGGCTACAAAATTTCCTCAACTTCTCTAACGACCATGCATGCACGCACACTTCCCTATCTCGATTCCTCTAGAGATTTGATGCCACTTGTTGGAGTCTTCAAGAAATCAACAAGGTTGTAGGGTTTACAGAGTTATTCAATCATTTAATAAATAAAAAGAAAGGCATAAATAGACACTGAAACACACACATATTAACTCAAGAAATTTTACGTGGTAAAACCTTGGCAGTGTGTCAAGTAAACCTCCACGGGGCAAGGGATTGGAAATCTTTATTAATCAAAGATGATTCTCCATAATATAGTCTCTCGGGCGTTCACCAATTTAATATGGGCTTCTCTTCTGTTACATAACTCTCATTCGTTACGAATCTCATTACAAAGCTCATTGGCAGTAAAACTAAGATTTTACCCCTAATTACATCATTTGTTGTCACATTTCAACAAAGACCTGTCCCACCTTAACATATACATCCATGAGGCCTGGCATGGCAACATAAACGCATGCATTTGTATGATAATATCCAGTGCCATGCTTGAGGTGAGTCGCAAAGGACCCACCCCATTGTCCATCGGGAATCCGAGGTGCCAACCCTCATAACCTTGACTCGCTCAGTTCCCCGACCACTTAATGTCTCTGTGTGGGGCCATTTTTTGCCACACTTCTCCACTGTTTCATGATAACAATGAAAAATTTAAGACATTGTGGTGTGATTGACTTGGTATATTTGTAGCTGTAATTAAGTTGGATTATGAATGTATATATACATATCCCATGTTACTTAACCACGTGGAGACACCATGCTATAATCTAACTAGGGCAAGACACCAAGCAATAAACCGTGTGCATAATCCATAAATATAACGAGCACAAGTCAGAACATGGTTGGCGTGGCCAAAATGTAACATAATAGATTGAAGATATAATTCCATGAACTTAGTTATAGAACAATATGTAAGAGGTCTGTCACTGTTCCATGCTAGTTTAATATGTTTAGCACAAACACTCAAATTCAGTGCGAGCCCTAGTCATACATGTTTGATATAGACGGGTTATAAAAAGAGTTTCATGACTACCTACAATTAAGAAGTACTTGTCTCCTATTCTGTTGTCACCAACATAAATCAATGTGACTACATAAGTTTCTTGACCTGGATACTATTTTAGGGACATCAAATTCTCACATAAGAATATGTTTTAACATATATACTAAATGGTTAATTTGCAATTTGAAGTGGTAACAATGCTCATATTTAATTTCTAGTACTATATGCATATGCTAATCGTGAGAGAATTCTTGGGTCCTACCTTCCTTGTTTTGGTTTGAATGGGTGATGCGACATCGAAAAAATAAAACTGAGATTTGTTTTACCTATTCAAACCAAAACAAGATAGGCATGACCCAATAATTCTCTGGTGGTTAGCATAAGCATATAACACTGGAAATTAAATTTGAGAATCGTTACCACTTCAATTTGCAAGTTAACAATTCAGTATATTTTTCACAATACTTTTTTATGTGAGAATTTAATGTCCCTAAAATAACATCTAGGTCAGGAAACTTATCTAGTCACGCCGAATTTTGTTGGCGACTATAGAAGAGGAGTCACATTAACTTACCAAGTGTAGACAGTCACAAAACTCTATTTTTAACTTTCCACCCCTACTCTAGGTCTAGAGTCTAAGAGCTTGAGCTCCTATAGTAAAATTCACCAGATGAGTTATAGGAGTGTTGTTATTTGCTGGTGGTTTATCAACCAAGGACAAGCACGATGGTTTATCAACCACAACCAACACTATTGGTTAATTAGTCCCAACAAGCATCTATGACCTATTGTACAGGTGGTTTCTTAGCGAAGGACAAGCACGATAGTTTATCAACCAAAGCAAACATTGTTTTACTAGTCCCAACAAGCACCTGTAATCTCAATCACACTTGATTTGACTCAGGTTTGGAAATATCCCAGAAAAGAAACTGGCAATAGAACTTTCTGAGTGTGGTTCCTTCATATGTAATTTGTTCTAGGATCTCTTTCTAGGACCATCCATTTTCTTCCCTATTCTATTGAGCTCGAGTGTTTAAGAAGTTTGGGGCTTCCCCGAGTGTGACTACGAGGGTACTCTTTTCCCTACCCCTCCTTAGTGCATTACCTTTTCAAGAACACGATTAGAGGGTACCACCATGCAATAATGGAAACCTTTATGTTATAACATACAAAATTTAATTAATTAATCAATTAACATAATAAGTTAATTAATTATATTTGATTAAATTTACTAATCCATTTATTAATCGATTAACATTATGACCAATTAATTGTCATTAATTAATTTAAAGCATAATTCTTTAATATCACACAAATACATCATTACTCTGGTTTTGGCATTGATTAACCATCAATGCATAATGAATATTTAAACACATGTTCATATCTTTTGGTATCATTATTTGAACAAGAAATAATTTTATTAGTAATAATTTTATTATATTAACCTTGTTAGGTTTCCATGCAAGCAGTCTTACATTACATTGAGATTCTCAATTACACAAAAATGTCTATAGAGGTCATAGTTAACGCAGGGGTGTTACAAACCCCACCCTCTTAAATGAACATTGTCCCTAGTGTTTTTACAAAACCGGAAAAGACAACAAAATAAAAATTTTGAGCTTTATATAAACAACTCTTTTACATCCATTACATGTTAAACAAAAAAGGGTACAATGATTTCCAAGATACATGGTGTGCCTAAGACAATCATGTCTAACAAAAATCCGAAGTTCACTTCCAACTTTTGGAAAGGGTTGTTTAAAGGATTGAGGATAAATTTGATTTCATCATAATTCAAATTAGAATAAGAAATAGAGAGGATCAACCAAACAATCAAATATTTTCTAAGAACATATGCAATATAAAAGCCATCGAGGTGAAGACTATCTTCATTTGGTTGAATTTGTTTATAAAAATGGGTATTGGGCATCATTAAACATGAGCCCATTTTAAGCCTTGTATGAAAAAAATGCAACACGCCAATGAGATGGGATAGCCTAATAGATAGATAAAGTCATTATTGGGCTAAAGATGCTTACGAAAATAGAAGAGTGGAAGGGGAATATCAGGAAAACTCTAAATGTTGCATAGGATAGGAAATAGAAGTATGAAGAAAACGCTAGAACACATGGGGAATTTAGAGTGGACAAGCATGCGTTTCTAAAAGTAAAGGCTAAAAATAACTCATTGATATTGGGAAGTTTCCTAATGTTTGTGGTGAAATATTATGAGTTCTTTGAATTTATAGAGAATAGGCCTGATTTCATACATGATTGCAATTCTTACATCTATAATAATTTATAATGGGTTTCATGTGTCTTTACTGAAAAGAGTATGTGCTTGATATTAACCATGTAATTGGTTGGATTGAGAACTAGTTTGAGCAAAAATGGGACTCTTTGGTGGAGCCATTGCACACCTTAGACTAAAAATTCAAAGTTCTCAGCAAACTAAGCCGTCAAACTAGTAAAGGTATAGTGGACCTACTATAGTCCTAAAGATGCCATTTGGGAGAATGAAGCACCCAGGCAAGAGGAATACTCATACATTTTTCCAAATTTTGAAGAAATGTTAATGTACATTCATATATATGTGTAAAAAGACTCCATTTAAGAAATTTAATTTCATGGAATCATGGCTCGAAGACCTCTTATCTGATTTGTTATTGGAGCCGAAGGTGGGACAATTTGAGGGACTATGGTGTAGAGAAGTGGGTACAATTCCGTCTGTTGTGTAGGTTGAGGAGAATGAGAGTGGTTTTTTAGAATTATTGTAGGACTCATTCAACTATAAATTTATTGAGTATTGTGATGTAAAATTTTGTATGTGCACATGTACACTAAAATGGTGATGTGCATTGAAAACGATGCAACACATAGGGGGAGAGGAATGTAACACCCCAACTTGTAATCCCCAAATTAGAAACTTGTATTTTTAAATATGATAAATTGAAGAGAGAAAAGTTATGTAAAATGTAACATTTGCATTGAAAATAATAAAATAAAAATCATTACTAGTTACAAATGGATAAGGATAGAGTCATAGCGGCTATGTTTCCATAAGAGATGGGGCTAAAGGCGGTTTAAGGGGAAATTCCACAAGCCTATAATATTTTCTCACCTCCATGAATCATTTTTTTTTTTTTTTTAACATAATCAGTTACTTTTGTATTATAAAAACTCAAAACCATAGTTCTAGTACATAGATATCAGACGTTTGGGCAAAGAGGATCAAAACCGGGTGCGCAGACCCATTTTCCTCGATTCTGCCTCTGTGATGACTGAAATTGAAAAGAAAACGGCTATATTTCTTGACAAACACACCTCCTAACCGACAGAATTTACAGACCATAGAGTTTAGGGAAGTTTCTGAGTGACCGAGTCATCAGGGATGGGATCTCTCCTGGCACTAGCTTTTGTGGAGGCCTCAGCTTGATAGCTCTAGGTAAGGGCTCTGATCTGCTCTATGGCTTCCTCCAAATGGCTGCACCTTCCTTTCAGATTTTCAATTTCTTCCTTCTGCTTCTCAAGTTTCTTCCGCTTTGATCTGCTGTCTGCTTCATAATCTTCCTTCAGCTCATTGAAATGCTTAACAAATCGGTTGATCATGATTGTATGAGTTTTGCACATGGTGCATTCTTTGCTGAAGAGCCTGTCAAGATTGATTGCGGGCTCCTGAGCGTTCAGCTGGTCCGCCATGATGCTTGACTGGTTGCAAGAAACTGGGTAGAAAGGAGATGGATGGGGATCTGGGAGAAGGGGAATGTCGGGAAGAGAAGCGTTGATGCAAAGGAGGGAGAACGGTGGTGAAGGGAGCGAGGAGCACTGAGGATTGAGGAGGATGGCCTGCGAAGAAGAGCCGGGGCCTCTGCAACGATCAAGACACAGAAGATCAGTTAAAAATAAAACCACAGAGCATAGACCAGCTTTTACCAGAAGCGAGGAGCGGAGCGCTGGATCCCGATTAGAGTTGGCAACTTCAGAATGGTGCTTTCGCTTGGTGAAATCGCTGAGGAGAAGCCTTGCGATGTCATGAAATGTGGAGATACTGACAACCAGGCAGCAATAAATAGAGATAGTGTGATTATCCTGATGCTTAATCCAGTTCTGGGAGGATCTGATCTTGGGAGGGGAGAGATCCTCAGGAATGATGTCGCTGCTGTCGAGGAGCCTGCGGAGGGGATGGGCACGATCACGCGTTATGAGAATGACTGCGCTGATCAGAGGCTGGTTCATGAAGAGACAGGACTTAGCGATCATAACCGGATCCTGAGGGTGGATTAGATTCCTTTGGTACCAGGTTGGGATCTCGAGGAGATTTGGAGGTGAGGAGGGAGATTTGGGGAAGGACCGGATACGCAGAAGGTGGTGCCTAAGGTGACTGGAGTGCAGGGGAGAGGGTAAGGGGAAGGCCTGCCTATGGTATGGATTTTTCATAAACTTTATCATTTTCCTTGACCTGGCCTGTCTGCCTGCCTGTGGCTTTGTTAGCTTGTTCATCCGCCTCTGTGTTGTTTCCTCTTAGTGATCCAGATTTAAACAGGAACGCAACCAATTACAGAGATAACCATATACACAAATATGCAGCGGAAATAATACTTCATTTCATTAATGGAAAATACTGAAATATGCTTACAATCAGAAATGAAAATAAACTAGCTAGGGCGATGGTAGCTATCTCCGAGAAGAGATGTGAGGGCTACATGCCTCTGAACTGACTTACAATGAGGCTCGAAGGCCTATTTATTGTTGAGAAACAATGAAAACCCTTAACATTCCAAAACCTAACCCTAGGAGATGAAACGCCAAACTGTGGGCCCCGTTTGGGGGTAAGTTGGTACATCAACTTCCCGGGGTCGTAACTTTAGCATATGATCTCCGTTTGACGCGTACAATAGCTCATTAGAAGATCT
>APFE030425485.1:35875-47076 GCA_000404065.3 Pinus taeda
AAACAAAATCTAAAGGGAAAAAATGGATAAAATGGAAATTTTCTCAATTTTGACAGGGTACGCAGGCAGCTTGTTTGACCAGGTGCGTCCACGCTCTGTGTACAAAGATACAGTGCGTACAGGTATGCACTGTGTCTAACTCAGAGGGTGCGTACTACTGAAAAATTAAGAAAAACTAAATTCTAACTTAACTCTAAGCTAGCCCACCCAAAGACATAGTCAAACAATCAAAAACCAAAAAAGCAATGACTCTTTTCAAATCAAAGTGTCACTTAAAGGAAAAGTCAATCACATCAATGGATTCCCCAGTGGAGTCGCCAATTTGTCATGCGGAAAGAGTTATTTTTGTGGACAAATCTAACCTCCCTAGAAGCCTAGGACTTTCTAGTGACAAACAAGACAATTAAGAGCAATCCTTCTCTAAACATGCATTATCATACGAGAAACCAAGTGTTTTTCGATCCTACCTGAAGTCCAATGCTGTTGTAGTAGTCTAGCCTCATCGATCGAGATGAGCTCCTCCTTCACTTCGAAATCTGCATGCACTAACAATCAAACGATTACATAACACCTGAATATCTCATAAAACAAAACATATTCAACATATAGACCAAGGAATATATGAAACAATTCATTAACAACAAATCATTAAGAAGAATGGACTTATTTGTATTAATAGGAAACAAAAGAAACCATTACAACCTGAGCTTGGGTGTTGTGCAAGTTCCTCAGGGTCCAGCAAGAGATTTCCTCTACTTTGACAAGCTCACCCACTCCCACTATGGCAACAAGGAAGGATAGTGATCTCTCCTCACAAGCTCTACAATGGAAGTCCTAATTCCAGCAGCATCTACCCTTTGGAATGTTCAGCTTTCAACCTCCCCTCCTTTGGCCCAATGCCTGTATTTATAGTGTTCTAGAGGAAGTTATTCAGTTCCAACATCAATGGGATACTCCCTCTTTTGGATGGGGTAGCTCCTCTCTTGATGGGATAAGTTCCTCTATCATAGGGATGCATGAACCATCTCGAGGCGCTCAATACACGTCAAACAATCTTCTAGAATGCTCTAGAAGTGACCAAAAGTAGCTTTTTTAAGATGAAACTCGCGCCTTTTGACCTTTACAGGAGTACACACCCATCCCTTGACTTACATAGCATACAAGTATGCAGGTACAATGAGCTTGGGATGCGTACACACATGCAAGGTAGAGAGAACCTGCGTACCCAAAGATAAACATGATTTTTATTGACTTTCTCTCTTTCTTGATGTTTCACATGGAGAGCAGAGGTATTAGGCTTGACAAGGAGGATAATATGACTATTGATGGAGCCATATTAACTGCAGATAGTCATGGTGACAATTTTTAGTGTAACAACTGCTCCTCATATACTTAGGGACTTCAACCCACTATGGTCTTCCCGCGCTGCACCGATGAAGACAAACATAGGGAATGGTGGGATTCCACCTATCACTGCAAGATGTCCATCTCCCATAATGAACATAGGATAGGAGAAATTCCTATCATTTGGTGTAGAAGTCCTTCTCCACACACAAGTCTCAGGCTCCACAAACTGCTCCTGGTTGATAAGACCTTTGAGCTCGACAACTACCTCTCTTGCAACCACCTTTATCCATTAAGGTGTTACTCACTAGACTCCAAATTGGACACTGTCATAGTTTCCTCCAGCACACAATAAGTACCAAATCATGTCCACACTTGGTCTCCTCTCACACTGCTCTCGAACAATCCACGAGAACCCAAGTCCACGCTATAACATCTGCAATTAGTTAAGGCATCCCCAGAATTGGAAGACCCTTACACATGGACGCCATAGACTTAAGCATTCCGCCCTTTCCTCAGAAATAGGGCATTCCCAAACTTGGAAGACCCTTACACATGACTTCCCATAGGTGCCACCATTTTTCCCTTTTCTTTGCAATAAAGTAGCTATTGCACAAATATAGGCATCAATGACTTTTCCTCTCTTAGGACACCATTAATTGTGTGATTTTCTCCTAGTTTGATTTCCTTCGTGCCCAACGAAACTCCAACAAATGGCTCCCATGGTCTGTAAACTAACCAATCCAATACCAAACACAAACATTGACCCAACACAAGGCTAAATTGGAGAATTAGTATACCATTCATCTATTGTTCATGGAATGAAGTCTAGTCACTAGTTAATGAATCCTTGCATCCCATAAAAACGTACCATCCGAGATCAAAACCTCCACCAAATACTGAGGCAACCTCATATATATAATCCTTTTCCACTTTTTGTCTTGATAGGCACCTATAAAATCAATATTAGGCTTGTTTAGCCCTCCAAATAGTCATCATAAGTTTTTGGCCTAGTCTCTACAATTCTGTGATCTCTCTGGCTTGATCTAGCATGAGAACCCATGTAAACTAACCCAAAACAACTTCCCTTGAGAGTTCTAGGGATTTTCCTATTTTCCTAGCCTCTAAACAAGCCTCAATCTTCCTTTAAGTATTACGACTTACCTAGATCTCCTCGTACAAGTCTATGACAACCTAGATTCAAGACTATCCACCCTCAATTGAACCTTCAAATAGGTTGAATGCCTTCTCCTTTCACCTTTGTTCACACCTTGCCTTACTTGACCTTTCTATGGCATGAGACAACCCTCCATGTAGTCAAATAGGTATCGAAACTAGCCCTAAGACCTCACATTGTTCTATCCTCTTCCCTTGTGGAAAAACAAAGGTATCTCCCTCTTTATTGAGTTGATGTCCCTCCTTCTTAACATTTCCTTAATATTTCTCTCTTTGGATGTGTAATAAACTCACATATCACCCTCTATTTATAGCCAAAAGAATGGCTCCTTCCAATGTCAATCTAGGGTTGTTCAACTGTTAAGGAGGCTTACTAAACTTAATCCGACCTTAACTCATATGGTGCTAACCCAACATTAAACTTAAAAAGTTCATAACTCCTCAACGAAAACTCAGAATTGGTTGATTTTCATTGCATTAGAATTGTCTCGATGAGATATATCATCCTCTTCCATCACATCTTGAAGAATCATCATGATTTTGGCCCAAACATCTATGGGTGAAAAAGCATAGGCTTGGGTTCTAAGCTCACAAGTCTACTTGTTGCGCTTTAACCTCCAAACCTCAAACACTAGGGATTGGAGTACCTCCCAAGCTACATAAAAATCAACACTCCCTATTAGTGAGGGATGCACTTCCAAGACTAGGAAGTAACCATCTGATACTAGCCCATCTAGCATCCCTCAGTTAGCATACCCTATAGAATGAATCTAAAAATCTTGGTAGTGCTTCTCCATCATCACATACAAAATTGAACATCCCAAACCTCCATAGGAGTTTCTCTTTTTGAGGCTAGACTCCCTCTAAGTCTACACGATCTCCACTAGCTCAGTCCTGCAAGAACTAATCCTCCTAGATCTAATACCACTCGTGAAAATCCCAGAAATCTCAAACATGCAACATCATAATCCAATGAAGACTCTAGCCTACCAAGCTATAGTCCATCACTTGAAGCCATCTTGATCAACCTAATCTCATCCATGCCAAAGAAACCCTCGAGTTGTCCCAACCATCCATGATAAGACATAGGAAGTCCATGATCTAAAAACTGCCACACAACATACTAAAGTGCATGAGGTTCACCACTGATGTACGGGAACTCTCGACCCTTCTCATCATGTAGTCTTTTGAGACCACATCTCCATGTCATCAGTTGAACCCTCTACTCCATGATCCAAACACCCACAACTCCCTCCTGAGTTACTTTGCTATGCACACTTTGATTCACTTTCCCTCAAAGTAGCTCAGATATGCTTTGATATCATGTTGAATTTTCACAATCTTGGGTCTAGGATAGAGTCTTAAAATCTTTGACGCTATGAAACCAAGAATCTCAACGATACTACTTCACACAATGAAATCTGAACAATAGTAAATCACACATGCACAAAATATGGAAAACTTTTACAATTTTGTACAATAACCCAACTTTGTTATATACATATAATAGAATAGTTTGGGGCTCTCATACTAGGGATAATGACCCTCATACATCCACTAGTACAAGATACAAAATTGGGACTTGGTGTCAGTCCATAAACAACCGATTTGTCCCGAACAAGATACTCCAACCATATAGTTGTCCCATGCTCTCTCAATTCATCTCAGTCGTACCCTGTACATGCTCAGTCCTTCAGCTCCCGATCTACAACTCTTGCCTCTATCAATGCTCCAAGTCCATCTGGCCACTTAATATTGTATATCCAATTTGCTCACTAGTTGTGCCTTCATCCATGAAGACCTCAACACATTGAGGCTCCTATCAAGTTGTTCACAACTCCACTTGAGAAAAACTATCAATATTCCAGCTACTTCTCATCAGCTTGTTGGGTCCCTATAATACTAGTGATTACCCCATTAATGTTGTAGTTGCATCCCTTATTAATATTGTTGTGCCCCTATTATCCCCATATTGTTATTATTGTGCCCCATAGAATCCCTCTATTGTTATTTTTGTGGCTATATATTATTATTGTTAGGTCGGTTGGGTTATATTGTGACTCCTTAGATTCCTATATATAGAAAGGAGGTTTTTTCATTTGAATCATCCAAGAATTGTTCATTTACGTAATGTAAAGGAGGTTGAAGAGGCTGAATTCTAAGGTGTTGATCTATCTTTTCTATCTTTTCTTGAATTGGTTTCATAACATTTGGTATCAGAGCTTTGGATTCTAGGGTTTCACTGCTCCAAACAGGTCATCGTGGCATTTTCAATATAACTATTTTTTTGCGATGTTTCAGAAGCTAAAAAAAACCCATTTGAGAAGAAGTCGCGCTAAATCTCGGGTCTAAATTTCAGAGTTGTTCATGCTATATTTGCAGAGATATGATTTGAGGAAGTTGGTCTTCTTGCAGACTCCTAAATTTCATTCCAAATAGGTGACCTGGGGAAAATCGTCATAACTTTCTCTCTGAGCATATGATTGAAATTTCATAAGAAGGTACATAAATAGGATAGACTCTAGTTTCTTGTATATATTTTTCAGAGCCAAAGGTCGAAACAGTGACTCGTGGCATGTTGTACAATTTCGCTCTACTCAACTAGTCTATAATCAGGTCACTGTGGGAGATTTGCATAACTCTTCCTTAGAGAATCCAATTTGGATCAGAATGGTAGCATTGGAAAGAGGACACAGAGGGCTACTGTAAGTAACAATTTCAGAATTGGATGATCTGAAAGTACAAAGATACATCAGAGGCAATATCGAGCTCCTACAAGGTGAAAAAAGGTGTAGATTCTTTTAAATTTTTGCTTAAGATTGGTTTGAAAATCTATTTTGAAGGAATTCAAATGTTGGAAATAATACTGAGAGGGGGGGTGAATTAGTATTATCAAGTAAAATATTCCTTTTTCAAAAATCAAATGATATACGCTACTTCAGTTAATTAAACCTGCGTATATATGCAATTATGCAGAAGGAAACCCGCTTATACAAAGAAAACTTTTAATTCACTTTATCTTTCTGATGTTGATCATTAATCTATGTTTCAGAATCAAATAACCAGTACCCAGGAATAGTAAAACAGAGGAGAAAGGCAATCACACATAAGAACACAAAATATAAGGTGGAAACCCAATGTGGGTGAAAACCACCTGCTGCAATTCATCTCTATCTTCTTTTTAAATTAGAAACTTCTTTTACAATGTATTGGTGCGGTCCTTTACCAATACACAGGCTGCAACCTGCAGAGAGCTACAACCCTCTCTTGTTCTCCAACTTCTCGTGGAAGGGAGCTACAACCCCCTTTAGCTCTTGCACTAGCCAAGATACTAGTACGTAGGTGCTTTCCTACTGAAGGCTACAACCTTCTCTTTCTTCCAGGGACCACGTTTCATAAATTTTCAGACTGGATCCATGAACATCAATCAATCATCAAGAATTTCTCCATCAATCAATCTCATTTTCACCAATTAGATCTGAATCAAGTAGATACTTCTCTGACAGTTGTACTCAAAACACAGTACCAGAAACCACACACCAAAATCTAAACCCAGAACACATCAGCAATAAACAGAAGCAGCTAGATCATAACTCAAAATTTATACGCTATTTCAATAACCTGCAACATGTGTGCATATGCCTCTGAGTTTGGGACATTCTGCATATACGTTGTTTATATTCACTGAACCAACGTGTATATGTGCCCTAGCTTCACTGAACCTCCGTACAGATCTATAAAGAATAATTCGCTCTTTCAGATATTCAAACACTAATTAACCTAGATTATTAGTGTTATAGATCAAGCAAGCGCCACATATAATAGACCAAAATCATACAAAGATACTATCATTCAAGCTTAAAGATTATGACCCATCAATAGAACTTATCCTTGTTTTTGCACTAAGGTTCCTCCTTCATTCGGATCCAAACCTGCACCATAACCCAATTACCAGTATTCTAAATCTAGCACTTTATCAAATATTCAATAATAATTCAGATGATCCTTTGCCACATGATCTCCTTCCTCTTTTATAATCTTAGGCCTTCCACAATACCATGGTCCAAAGCCATAATTAACCAATACCACGGACCTAATATTTGGGATCAACACTTCTGACAAGGTGTCATGGTCCAAAGCCATAGGTTCAAATACCAAGGACTAATTGCCATGGACAAAAGATAAGTTCCTCAACATATACGCGCCTTTGTAACATCTAACTTGTGTGTATACGTGCCTTCATCTAAATGAACCTGCATATATGTCTTTTCCTTCATTATGAAAGCTTGAACTGAGATCTGTTATCAAAGAGAGTTGCCATCAAGGAAAACACCTATGCCATGGCTCCAAACCTATGCCATAATGCCAACGATATCCCCCTTTGGACTTGATGGCAATCCCAAGATCCTCAAGATCCTCAAAGTCTTTCTCCCCCTTTGTCATCAAGGGCAAAGGGTTGTGCTCCCCCTAAGTATATGCTGAAATTTTTGTCCTGCTGTGCTGACCATGCTCCCCCTGATTGTAGTTGTGGAGTATCAAAGAAGGTATGTTTCGATGGTTATTTCAGTATCTTTTCATTATAACTTCAAAGCCTTTTGCATTAGAAACTTAGATAATAATGAGGATTTATAATGAAACACGTGAGATTAATAGGAAACGTTGATAATTGTCATTCCTATGTGCAGGAGGGAGGAAAAAAAGAAAGTGGCCATCCCAAGGGAAAAGTCAAAGATGAGCTAATTGTTGTCCCTTTGACAGGACACCGCAAGCAAACCAGATCAAAATAGACCAACCCAGGAAAGGAAGCGAAGATACCAACTCGGAACAGAAAAGGAAAGAAGTGACTCAGGATTAACGATTTTGCGAATCCCTCAGGATCTAAGATCCTGAGGGTTCGCTATTTTATCTATTTTTTGTATCTAGATGTCTCTGTCATCATCCTTATATAATGGATAGCGTTGTTGGCTAGATGGGGGACTTTTTATGTAATCTCTTTTAAGAAAGATCAAGACTATGATATCTATGTTCTGTTGAAGACTTGATTTACTGTAATTCTACTTCATGCATTAATATAGACATGGTTACTCTTTTATCTTTGAGCCTCGATCAATCCTAATCGATGTACCCCTGGAGGCTAAGGGCCTGGACCTAGAGGACACTTGCTCTTGTAACATTACGTGTGGTTTCTATGTGATTTGTTTATAGACATGATCTGGTAATCTGTTGTGTCTTAAGAACGTTTATATTACATGCTCTGTTATGTTTAACTCATTTAATGTTCCTGCAAACGAAAATATTATATTGATGTTGTATCATGTTACTAATTCTTTAAGTGTTGATTAATCCCTACAAGATATTGTCACTCCATTACAGAGTTTGATGTGATTGTGCTTTAGCATTACAGCAGTTATCTTGAAAAGTCTGATTTGACATGATTATTGAATCCTTGAATGTTACTGTTTTCATCTTGAGATGCAATTGTATGCTTTTGTTTAGAGAAATAACAGAATCAGATTAAGTACGTTGTGTTTCTATGGTTTTAATATTATTTCATCGGTAGTGTTGTTCCATAGTATGTGCACATCTTTTAAGAGCGAAGGATTGATGTTTTCATTGGAGTGATTAAGTATAGATATAGCTTGACGAACTTGGTTACTACTTATTTCAACTGTTGTTCCATTTCTGAATTGCTGTTTCATTTTAATTGTTGTTCCATTTCTGAATTGCTGTCCCATTTTAGTTGTTGTTCCATTTCAATTGTTGTTCAATTTCAAGATTGCTGATTTGCTATTTTATTTACTTGCCATTTCTTAAGGACGGTCTCAGGTTGTAGTGAGCATCAACATCTGCTACCTGGCACCTAGACCTCTGATATGCTCCCATCAGTTATGAAAGGGATGGGTTATTGTTACCGAACCCTTGGCTGATGTGCCATTTTACTTCATTGTTATTTCCTTTACTTTCCATTTCATTTCTATTCATTAAGGACGATCTCAAGCTGTAGTGAGTGCCAACATCTGCTACCTAGCTCCCAGACCTCAGATCTGTCCTCATCAATTACGAAAAGGATGGGTTATTTCTACCGAACCTTTGACTGATGCATTGGTGGGTGTGATTTAGTCTTTTGGAGTAGTTAAGTTGTAGACATGTATCTATTTACTTTTGTAGTTTTTAAACAGCTGTACTACGAGCATTACTCTGACAAGTGCTAAGCCTCAAACTGAGACACTCTTTGAAATAGAAAGACATTTCCGGATTGACATATTAATGTGAGGTAACTAGAGGTGAAAGAGACCCTTTTTATACTTCGTGCAACGTCATGCAATAGTGAATTCAACAATGCAGGTAAATTCATAGAAAATTTCTGTTTTAAGACAGCTAGGAGTTTAAGATGTCTTGGTCTTACCATGTCTTTTCTACCTTCACAGGTGATGTAGCTTTAAATTATTTTTACCAATTCCACCCATGGCTCTCCTAGTGTTGCTGGCGACACCCCCTTTCCTCGAATTGTCAAACTATGGCCCTCGTCAGGAAAGATTTCTAAAATCTTCTGTAGCCTTTCCTTCTTTATTGTCCATACAGGTCCAGTGGCTGGTAGTCCCATGGCTCTTGCTATTATGTCATCGGTGACTGTTATTCGCCTTCCTCTTACTGTGGAGTAGTCTTCCTGTAAATTTCGTAAAAATTCTATCGCTACTGTTTCATTGGACTCCTTCAAGCGGTTGAGATAGGTCAACCATCCTACTTTCTTCAAGATTCTTCGGGCTACAGCCAAAACAGTTAATACTTGTAGTTCTTGGTGAACTGACCTTCCTCCCATAGTTTCATTGCAAATTCTAAAAGGAATGACAACATTTTGTTAAACACAGAGAAGCTGGTGTGTATTACTCGTTAAACTTCTAATGCTACGGCGTATGCTGTGGAAATGGCTTCGAACAACAGCTTATGCAGAAGAAAACAAAAATAGAAAAAGATAACACCGTTGAGTCGTGCTGTGTCCAAGTACACAATTTCTCAAATAACGAACTGACACGTGCTCTGGGGAATGATGAGGTTACCTCCCCCCCTGCAATGTGATAGGCTGTCCCAGTCGTCAAATAAAGGAGTAGCGTCTATTCTACCGCGAGGTCTTTATGGAAAAGCGTATGGCAATATGCCATGCTTACAAAAACATCTTATTACTGAAATTGAGGTATAAAGTTAGATTGATTTAATACGTAAGGAACTGTGGTGATTTGATGGAAGTTCGGGGATAAGACATTTGCCATAAATAGAGAGTCGACTTCATGCGGTCACTGTCACTAGCTCCATAATGATTGGCGATAATATATAGTCATGTGCTATATGGTTGGGTAATATTATATAATTAATTACCATGACATAAGAAACAAGAGGATGCAATCTTCTTACCTATTGGTGTAAAAATACGACTTCAATACCATTAACAATGTTCTGCTACTGACAGGTGTCCATAACCTTGGTATATTTGTTTGTTTCACCGCTGGAACTGTAGAAATTTTGAATAATTTAACACATATTCAATGGAGATTATCCTGATCATGTACTATTGCGGAAAACATACAAAATACATAAGCTCCTCTACGTTGATCATCAATATAGCAGCATCAATAACAATAAAACATCAAGAGCATTCACACATTAACACAGTATGTATCCCGGGGAAAGCATCTCGCTAAAAACCCCAACTATCTGTATAATAATGATTGAGTCATGTAACATTACACAGCATAATACTTCTCACAAGTATCTCCACCTCTGTTACACACAATACAGCTCAGATCTGATCCCCAAATCTCTTCCACTGCTTGCCTGCCTCCACTGCTCAATACCTGCTCAAGAACTGATGAGAATGGCTCACCAAACTCATTTTTCACCTGAAAAATAGTCACTCACACTTTGTGGACGTGAGAATAAGCTAAAATGTGGGCAAATACGTGGGCAAACTCATTGGCATACTCAATCCCTTGATTGTGCAAGATCTGGTGCACAACTATAGTCACAACTGATAGCAATCTGATTCTCTACCACCTGTCCCTGTTGAACTGAACATGCAATGACATGCAACTGAGTTAACTGATGTATTCATTAGTTGTATTATGAGTTAATAACTTGTGAATTATTTAATAACTAATTTACCCAACTCGTCTCTAGTCTATTTTCCAGTCAGACTAAATACAACCAGTTTAACAAAGCTAAACTGAACACAACTCCATCGACTCCACAATCAACTCCACCAAACTCAACTGATTGAGTTCTAACTGAAGTCATGCATGAAACAACTCAACTAAATCATAAGAAAAGCATATTTCCTTCTGACATCTGCATGTGCCACCTCTGTAGCTCAAACTAAAGTGCTCCAAGAGAATAAGATTAAGTTTATAGTCCAAATATTATTGTGAGATAATAATATTTGACTTTTCTATTTTTGACAGCAAGACTAAAAATAGACTTGATCACTCACACTGTGATCACTCACACTTTCATCAAAAATAGAAGTCCATCTATTTTTTCCCAACTTGATCAATCATCCATAAACAGCAACCTGTAATCCATAGACATGATCCATATGTCTAAAAATAGACTTAGTCTAAAAATAGACTTGCGCCAAAAATAGCCTGCGGGCCCACTTAGTGAAGGCGACTCTTTTCACTAAGCTCCAT
>APFE030425487.1:0-22546 GCA_000404065.3 Pinus taeda
GCAAACTCATTGGCATACTCAATCCCCTGATTTGTGCAAGATCTGGTGCACAACTATAGTCACAACTGATAGCAATCTGATTCTCTAACACCTGTCCCTGCTGAACTGACATGCACTGACATGCAACTGAGTTAACTGATGTATTCATTAGTTGTATTATGAGTTAATAACTTGTGAATTAATTAATAACTAATTCACCCAACTCATCTCTAGTCTATTCGCCAGTTAGACTAATTACAACCAGTTTAACAAAGCTAAACTGAACACAACTCCATCAACTGCACCTCCAGTCCACTAAACTCAACTCACTTGAGTTCTAACTGAAGTCCTGCATGCAAATATTAGTCATCCCATAGGTAACCACTTATTTCCTTCTGGGATCTGCATGTACCACATCCGTAGCTCATCCTGAAGTGCTCCAAGAGAATAAGACAAAGTTTATAGTCTAAATATTATTATGAGCTAATAATATTTGACTGTTCTATATTTAGACTGAGTAGTCACTCCGCTATGATCTAAAAATAGAAGTCCATATATTTTTTTCCAACTTGATCAATCATCCATAAACACAACCTGCTATGTCTAAAAATAGACATAGTCTAAAAATAGACTTGCGCCAAAAACAGCCTGCGGGCCCACTTAGTGAAGGCGACTCTTTTCACTAAGCTCCATCATCTTGTTGCAATCTCAACAAAAAGGATGTAAGAAAAGACACAAAACAAGATGCAAAATGGGACTAAAAAAGGGTGCAACCAAGGATGTCAAAAATGATGCATAACTAGATGAAAATTGAAACTAAAATCTAGGTGCAAAATGAGATGCAAATGTGGACGCAAAATGTGGCAGAAAAAAGGATGCAAATTTGGAAGCCAAAAAGGATGAAAAATTAGATACCAAAAAGGATGCAAATTTGAACATAAAAAATGGTGCAAAATTGGACATAAAGGAAGAAAAAATGGTGCAAAAATGGGCATAAAAATGGCTCAAATTTGGATGCAAATTGAGATGCAACATTGGATGTAAAATGAGGTGCAACAAATCATGCAAAACTTGATGCAAAAACAAATGCAAAAGTAGACAAAAAAAATTGTTCAAAATTGAACACAATAATAGACACAAAATGGGATGCAAAGATGAATTCAACATATGGTTCAACATAGGATGCAAATTTAGATGCTCAAAAGGATGCAAATTGGATGCACGAAATGGTGTTAAAAATGATGCTAAATTGGATAAAACAAATGATGCAAAATTAAATGCAAAATATGGTGCAAAATAAGATGCAAAAAAGGGAGATAAATAAAACGCAAAAGTGGATGCAAAAAATGGTGCAAAAATGCATGCAAAATTTGACACTAAATCAGATTCAACATGTGGTGCAAAATTTGATGGAAAAAATGGTGTAAAAAAAGGGAGAAAAACTAGCACAAAAACAGATGTAAAAATAAGTACAAAATTAGAAGCAAAAAATAGCATGAGACCAGATGCAAAAATTGGCACAAACTAGATGTAAAAAAAGGCACTAAATCAGATGCCAAAGATGGTGTAAAAATTGATGCAAATTATGACAAAAAACTAGAAACAAAGAATGCCACAAAAGAGGAAGCAAAAAATGATGCAAAAATAAATACAAAAAATGGCACAAAACTAGAAGCAAAACCTATTGTAAAACCAAATGAAAATCTTGGTGCAAAATAAGATGCAAAAAATGATGGAAAATTTGGTGTAAAAAAGATGCAAAATTTGGTGCAAAAGAGGACGCTTTAATAATTGTACAATAGAGCCAGATTTAGTGCCAGGCTGCTCATCCCACTTGAGAAAAAAATGCACTAAAATCTCGTGCTAAATCTGGCGCAAATTTCCTGTTTTGTTGTAGTGATAATGATATTGGACATAAGGGAATTTGATATTCATGCACATATTAATTTGTAGTTAGTTGACTAACATTTTGATTCTTGCACCATTGACCATTGACAATCCAAGAGCGAAAGCTTGGATGAATAATGTCCAACCCCATTGTAATGTATAAGTGTCATTCTTATAACTTCGTATGTTAATATGAAAGAACAATTCCAACATTGACCAATGCAAGTAAATTCACCTGGCTTTAGTATTAGACTACCTAGTTGTGTAAATTAAGACCTAGGTCCTTGCAACTCATTTAAAGCATTGACACAGGGAGTGTTTAGATCTAATGGTGGATTAAATCCCATTTCGAAATTTGTAAGAGCACATAGCATAATGTATCTTATCATTTAATGACATCCAAATTGTTTTCTCTATCCAACATTAAGGTTGGATTAGACTTAGGTCAGATAGAGATTCCCATCTAAGATGAAACCAACTACCAAACAAGCCAAAAGGATAAATTAGATTCATTCATACTTATTTTAACATTGACATTTTAGTGATGGTTTTGTTTATTTAATTTATTATATTACACATGTACTCTTAAGTAGACTTTGCCCCTTAAAGTCAATAGGGAATGAGACCTTACCTCTTGTGTGATTGGAAGCTTATTGATAAAAAAATAGTTAACAATCAAACAAAACAACTCGAATTTATATTTCCTTCAACCCAATGGAAAAGGTGAGATATCACAGTTTGGAAGGCCTACATAACATAAATGAGCGATCAAGTCTAGGATGGAGAATTTACATGGTTTCAAAATTGTTTAAGCCATAACTGAAAAGTTTCTTGGCTACCAGTAGAAATCACACAAAGTTTGCAACTCTTACACAACATTTACAAAGCGTGATAGGACAACTTCTAATATTCAAAATCAAGAGACTTTACCCAGTATTCCTCACTAAACCTTGTATAATCACTATAGTAATCGCACACAGTCCATGAAGCTTCAAGAATACACACATATGTATATAACATGCCATGCCCACTACACTTAGTATCTAAGAAACTTCACACACACTCACAAAAGTTCCTTGAACATTGTAGCAAAGTATTGGACTCAGTCCCATCCTTCCACACACAATTTATCATCACCTTTTCCCAGAGTCAGTAATGGCATAATTTGACGTGTACTCCAATTATAGCTAAACAATAGTAGTAAAATTTCAATACGTCTGATGTAAAATATCATATAACTTATAGAAGGATAACAATAATCATGCCTCATCACCTTAGCCATGATAGTAATCACAAGTAATTCATCACATTTTGCATTCAACGTTCTCAAATTAGTAAAATTTACTATGGAAATTTTCATAAGGAAATCATAACTTTCATAGGATTGAGCAATGGAATAGGGACATAAATTCACCACCCAACCATAGACAGGTTGCTATCATATTTCTCAAGTAGTTGTCACCCCCTAGCTTATGAAGACTATTCCAAATGACCATGCTACAAGATATACCAGGGATTCCATATGTCTAACCCACCTCCACCCTTCTGGTATTAAAGAACTCAAATTCAGGTCAGTCCAAGGACTCTAGAGGTAAGTCACCTCCACCCAATATTCAATGAGGGACCCCAGAGGTAGGCCACCTCCACCCAATAGTCAATGAGGGACTCCAAAGGTGAAAAACTCCACCCTCATGCAGTTCAAGGGCTCCAGAGGTTTTCCGCCACAATAAATCTGTTGTTGTAATAACATCACTACAATATGAGCACTCTAGTCAAGGGAGGCTAATCTAGGGTAGACATTTCCTCCACCCATTTTCCATTGAGGGAATCCAGAGGTAAGTGCCTCCGCTCTTAGTTAATTTAGGAACCTTAGATACTAGTTTCCATGGATATGTGTATCACAAAATTATCCCCAAGTTACAATTGACCTGGTATGCCTATCTCATTATAGTAATGTCTAAAAACTCTTAAAGAGTTACAACATCACAATTATGAGGCTACTATATGCAAGACTAGTTTAAGTACTAGCGAAGTATATCGATAGGAGATATGAAAATTGCAACATTTCTTTGCAAAAATTTGTAAAAGAAGCCATCTCTAACATATACGTGGAGACCACCATGTAATTTGCAAGATGAGAAGCCAACAAACACATGGTCTTATCAATGGGGCTTTACCCAACCACCAAAGTCATATGACTTATGCAAATGTATAGGAAAATGCAAGAATGAGAATCTCTAACTACAAAGTAAGAAGTTAGTAACCACACAGTCTTATCAATAATAATTCACCAAGTTATTGAAACAATGACCTTACAAAACAAAACAAGGGATTAAGCTCACTGCAAATTTGGAATACAAGAAGATTCAACTAAGCACAATCTGATCGAGAAACATGACACCAAAATCTATGAATTGAATTGTTTATGCACTTGGCTATTACGATGTCCTATGTATGACGATCCTCATTGCTATTGGCCAAGATCACCTCTATCTCCCAACGTCCAACTCATTACCTAGTTCTTTTCTGTGAATGTCTTTCTTCTTTCTTCTGCCTTCTCCTCCACTCTCTCTTTTCCTTTCACTATTCTCTCCCTTGATATTTTTTCATGCCCTTTACCAGTTCCATTCCCTCTCTTTTATGTTGTTTGATCTTTGTTTGTTGTTGGTTAAGGTCCAATCTAGCCCATATCGTTTGGACCAACCATAAATTCCCTCCTATCCTTGGTTTTTAGATTTTTTTTTATGATGATTGGCCCTGTAATTCTTAAGGGCCAATCCACATTATCCCATTTGGACCTTTTTTCCTTACATGTCATCTGTCAAATATTTCATTTTTTGCAATGTTTTTCATGATGTTTACAATAAACTGCATGTATCTATGTGTTACCTCCAAGATAATGATTTTCCCCACAAACTTAAGGTTACACACACACACACACACACACACACACACACACACACACACATACACTTTACAATACTTATGCAATTTTGACATGTCTAGCAAGTATTCACACTATTGCAAAGTGGCCAAGGAGGCATGTATATAAGGTGACCAAGGATGCATGTATATTTATAATAGACAATATTTACAAAAATAACCGAAAAGGCATATATGTATATTTACCATTTTCGATTTGTAGACAATATTTACAAAACTAACCAATAAGGTATTTACAATGGCCATGTAAAGTAACCAAGACAACGTTTAATGTATCTACATGAGTGCATAATGATTGATACAATTAACATATTTGCAAAATGACCAGGGTCATTACAACCCCTCCCCCTTGAGGGGGACAACGTCCTCAGTGTTATATGATGAGATACACTAAAACAAGCATGTTGAACTAGACATATCATTTATGGAGCTCTATATACATAACTCTATACAATATTTACAATATTATTCATATTTTCTCTATCTCATAAACAAAAATGGATATGTTGTTTGCATATGATCAACCATTTCCCATGTGGCTTCCTTAGGCCCAAATTGTTTCCACTGCACTTTGACCTGTTCGATTGCTTGATTCTGGAGTTTGATTTTCCTCTGCTCTAGGATGCATAATGGCTCTAGCTAGAACTCTCCCTTTGGTTCCACCTGTAGAAATACCAATCAAAGACATGATTAGGATCTCACATATATATTTTAAGCAAGGACACATTGAAAACATCATGAATTTTTACTAAAGGAGGTAAAGCTAATATGTAAGCCATTGGTCCAATCCTTTCTAGTGCTTCGAAAGGTCCAAAAAATCTTGGTGTTATCTTGGCACATGACCCAATCATTAAATATCTCTTCTTGGGTTTAATACATAGATATACATGCTCCCCAACATGGAAATCACTATGCACTCTATGTTGGTACACATAACGCTTTTGTCGATCCCACACCACCTTTAATATTTTCTTGATGATATGTACTTCCTGTTCCATTTCTCTCAACATCTTAGGTTTAACTAGGACTCTGCTTACTAGATCACTCTAGCTAATAAGAGTGTTGCAACTCCTCTCGTATAGTGCCTTGAATGGGCTCATCTTCAAAGATTCTTGGTACCCATTATTGTATGTGAATACTACATGTGGGAAATACTCTTCCCATTTCTTTAGTTGGTACATTGCATACATCCTCGACATACCCTCAAGGATCATGTTTCTTGTATCTATCTACCCATCCTTTTGTGGATGATAAGTTGCACTGAAGGCCAGTTTTGTTCCCATACCCGCGAATAGTTCCTTCCAAAATATTGAGGTGAACTTAGCATCTTTATCTAAGATGATTTTCGTGGGAACCCCATGCAGTCTCACAATCTCTTGGATGAAGATTTGGGCTAATTCACTGGTTGAATTGGTGGACTTTACTAATATAAAGTGAGCCACCTTGCTGAGTTTGTCAATTACCACCACAATTGCGCCATGTTGCCTATATTTTCTTGGCAACCCTGTAATAAAATCTATGGATATCACTTCCCATTTCCATTCCAAAATAGGAATATGTTGCAATAATCTTGTCAGGTGTTTGCACTCATCCTTCACTTGTTGGCACTCCATACACTTCGCAACAAAGTATGCTACTTCTTTATTTATATTAGGCTAGTAATAAAACTTCTTGATGGCCGTGAGGATCTTCTGATATCCTAGATGGACGAAATATGGATTGGCATGAAATTATTTCAGTATGAGCTTCTTTAATTCACTTTTTTTGGGTACATAGATTCTATTTTTTAATCCAATTAGGCCATATTTTGTGAGTTGATATTCCTCACTCGTCTCTCCCTCGCCAACCTATTTTAACTATTCCTTTATTTGTTGATATTGTTCATCATATTGTACTACATCTTAATTCGATCTCCAAGACCAATTCCATAAGAGCTTATGGTTGTTAGGTGCTTTATTTTCACTTTTTTCCTAAGTGCATTGACAATGCTATTTTCCTTGCCCTTTATATATTTGATCTCAAAGTCAAATTCACTAAGTGTTTCCTTCCACCTAGTTTGTCTCACATTCAATTTAGGCTAATAAAAAAAGTATTTCAAGCCTCCATGATCAGTAATTAATGTAAATATACTTTTGAGGAGGTAATGCCTCCACATCTTTAATGAATGGATAATGGTAGTTAGATCTAGATCATGGGTCACATAGTTTATCTCATGTTTATTCAACTTTCATGATTCATAGCAAATCACTTGTTCTTCCGACATTAATATTCCACCGAGCCACTCATTGCAGGGATTGGTACAAACCACAAAGTCCTTGTCTAGAGGCAATCCTTAAGCCCAATGCATTGGTAAGAAACCGTTTCAAATTATCAAAACTTGTTGCACATTCAGTTGTCCACTAAAACTTCTTTCCCTTTTTCTATAAGGCAGTGATTGGATGACCTATATTAGAGAAGTTTTTTTATGAACCATCTATAGAAAAATTCCAATCCCATCTTATTTCTATCATATTATTTGGTGTTGACCACTCCATTATGGCCTCGATCATTTTTGGGTCAACTACTATCCCATCCTTAGAGACTATGTGTCCCAAGTAATGAATCTGAGATTGGAAGAAATCACATTTTATTATATTCACATAAATCTTATGTTAGCTTAGTAACTATAAGACTACTTCTAGATGTTTTCAATGTTCCTCCTTAGTCCTTGAGTATAAAAATATGTTTTCAACAAAGATAACCACAAATTTATCCAAGTAGGGGCACAACATGTTGTTCATTAGGCACATAAAAGTGCTAGGGGCATTTGTAAGCTTGAAGGTTACCACTACAAACTCGTAATTCCCGTACCTTTTTTGAAATGTTGGGCTTATAGATATATTCCTCCTTGATGATATCCTGATCTCATATCAATCTTGGAGAAGATCGTCGCTCTTCTCAACTAATTGGATAAATCGTCAATCTACAACAATGGGTATCTATTTTTTATGGTCATCTTATGCAACTGCTTGTAATCAATACATAATCTAAAGGTTCCATCCTTTTTCTTTACAAATAACAATGGTGCTCCCCATGGAGACACACTTAGTCGTATGTAGCCTTTATCAAGAATATCCTTTAATTGTAATTTTAGTTCTACCAACTCAGGAGCACTCATCCTATATGGTGTGTTGGATTTTAGTGTTGCTCCTGGCATTAGCTCGATAGAAAAGTCTACCTCCCTATGGGGGGGAAACCAAGGATGTCTGGAGGGAATACATGCTAGTATTGATGTAGAACAAGATATCTATTTAGGACCTCACTATCCTCTTTCCATCCCATTTTGTTTGCTTCAACATCACTATAAATGTGCACAACAAATAGGGTACACCCTTTTATGCGGCTACGCTTGGCTTGCATAGTTGTGATCATTCTTACTAAAGTAGGTTTTCTTTTGCCTTGTGAAATTCTTCTTTCCCCAACCTCGTCTAGGAATTTAATAGCCTTCTGATAGAAATATACTTTAGCCTAATGGGCATACAACCAATCAATGCTTAGTAACATGTTATAGGCATCAAAGGGAAGCAAATTGAGGTTTTTTGTTGTTGGCATACCATTAAGTTCAAATGTACATTATTTTACCCATTGGCATACTCTTCTTTTTGTCCTTATAGCTATTTGAACCAACCACGCTTCTGCATGCATTTCTTTAGCTATCTAGCAATGATCCACAAGTTCTAGACTGATATAATTGTAATTAGAATCAGGTTCAATTAAAACAGAAAAAATTTGATTACACACATTACCTTTCATTTCAATGAGGGAATTTTGATGGTCAGCATGTTGGTTACGACGATGCTACATATATCCTGGGTATACTTTGTGCTACATTTCCCATAGTATGAGCACCTTTTTCACTGTAGATTTTCGGCCTCGTATCATTTTGGTGAGGCCAATATAACTTATGGTGATTCCCTCCACATGTCCAATAGTCCAATGGCTTCTTGTCATCAGCTCTAGTCTGTCCTCCTACAGGTTGATGCCCTTGCCATTTTTTAATCGGTTTGACCTTTGGTTGAGGTTAGCCTATACTAGATGAGGCCATAACTTCCTTTCTAATTGTAGGTTTTATTTTCCTTCCTTTCTTGTGCCATATTTCTTTATTATTCCTACTACCTACTGCCATGTGACTTGCCTCCTTCCTATTTTGATGTTGGTACCTCTTAGAGAAAGAATCAAAGTGTTTTCTACTATCTCCCCTCTCGCGAGTACTCATTGGACCACTAGTGTCTCTTCCTAGAATGGATTCCATTTGCTCCATTTGTCTCTTTGTTCACTTCCCTGTGCTTCTGTCTATTTCTAGGGTTGGTTCTCAGTAGATGTTTCCCTTGCCTCTGCAGCTTTGAAGGGATCTATAAGATAACAACATTGACTTCTATTTGCCTTCCTTGTGCCTTGACCAGTATTTCATTGTCATCTTTGTAACTTCTTAGTTCGGCCTTCAGGCTCCTAAGTGTGTCTACCTTGTCAGGAGAGTCTCCCTCTCCTCGCTACTCAACTAACTTCCCCCATCCAACGAACCTTTCTTTTGGATCATAATGGGATTGGTCAGAGTTTTATTCAACCATCTTGTTGTTCATTGCCTTTTCCAATGGGTATCTGGCTGTATCAATGTACGCATCTATTAGATACATCGAACATAGATGCATCATACAAATGTCATCTAGAATTTTTGCGACTAGTACTAGCACAAATTATTAAGGTTTTTTTTTGGCATACACAAGTCATGGTTAATCAATTGTTATTAATACATTATCTATGTATATGCAATTTCACAATCAAGTAGTCATATACTACTTTCTTTCACCTTGAGGCATAGTGTTTGAACCTCACTCTGTTACCACTTTGTAACACAACCATGAACTAAAGATGGTTACCAAACTAACCCAAGATCCAAGGTGCAGTTATGAGGGTGGGGTTTATCTTTTTTTTTTTCTCAGTGAAATATCATTGTATTATGAAATAATATACAAATTGTAAATATCAAAATCAGAGCATTGAGTTGATTTGCAAATTAAAAAAAAAACAACTTGAGTAGGATAGGGACAATTTCCGATGGCCATTTATAAGAACTGATAGCAATAAATATACAAAAAAATGAATACAGTGTTGCACACTTTGGCTACCCCAAATTTTACTATGATTTGAGTTTTTGAATTTGAAATCTTGGCTTTTGCTAAAATAACTTTTGATAATCTCTTCTAATCACTTCTGTCATAGCTGTGATGCAAATTCATGTGATAGGTAACATCTCTATTAGTCACTGAAGTGTGTTATCATTGTGCATTTTCTGCAATCCAAACATTTTACAACGGGGGAATATTTCTCAAGGAAACCTGAGATAATTGGAAACCCAATCATTCAAATGGACCGTGTATGCAACCATAAGAATTTCCATCAATCCTCTCACCTCAGTTGGTGTCAAAGGTGTCTAAATTATATCTCCCTAAAAAAATTGTTGCCACACCATCAAATATAAGTGATTATTATGTCAATTATATTCCCCCTCCAAAATAGTCCATCACACCATTATCCATTGTGCATTTCTTTCTAAATTCTACACATACTCCCACCCCACTATGATCTTTGAAATTCATGATCATGAAAGGCATTGATATCCTGTGGGGTGACATTTCTGTAATAAATTTGAAGGTTTTCATTTAAAAAATACTGAGTTTAAAAACTTGGAACCATAAGTGTAAATCTAGTAACCAGAAAATATCGGACAACTATGAAAGTACTATGTTTGACGTGAGTTGGCATCATATTTTGATGAAAATAGGTCTGTCCACTATGGTTTGAAGATGGATGTTTCAATAAAGAGTCTTAATTTTTAGTTAAGTTCCACATTAATTAAATTTACACATGCACAAAATAATGTTGATTTGGCTAGGCGACACAAGGCCACATGTATCAATCGGTTCCTAAGATAGTTACACATACCATGTTATTGGTTAAGACACTCTTGTCATAACAATAGGCTATGAATGTTAATGGTTCCATATTGATAAGTAATTGTTGATGGAAATGCCACATGCATAGGCTATCATTTGTGTTTGACCACTTGGTGAAGAGATGGCTTGTGTATTGTATTGATGAGTAACATTTAGAGGCCAAGCTTTCCTTTTATTAATCATTGAGTTTAAATAATTAGGAAAGATGTCATATTTCCATTATTGAGGTAAAAATCATGTAAACCCCTCCATTAAATGAAGGTTTTCAAAGTAATGTGGTAGTATCCTTCTTTCACCAAACCCAAATCTCCTCTCATGGTTAGTTAGTGGTCACTATGTTACTAGAACTAAAGTGGACTCAAAATGGGGACAAGAAGAATGATATAAATAATTATAGTGGATGTAGGGCCATTTGATATTTGTGTAAAACTTAATTTAGAGCCAGTTGGCTAACATTTTGATTATTGCACCATTGACCATTGACAATCCAAGAGAAAAATCTTGGATGAATAATCTCCAACCCCATTTTAATGTATAAGTGTTATTCCTATAAATTCATATGTTAATATGAAATAACAATGCTAACATTGACCAATGCAAGTCAGTTCACTTGGCTTTAGTTGTAGACTACATGTTTGTGTAAATTAACACCTTGATGCGGCTCTTTCATTGCACTCTTCGACCAAGCCTGATTCTGCTCTTTCATCGCATTCATCAACCAAGCTTGTTGTTGCTCATTCATCACCTTCCCCTTCCTCTCCCAGTCTGAACCAGTCTTCCCCTTCTTACATCACCCCTCCCCCTCTCCATTCCCCTATCATTAATCCCTGCATCTCCAACTTGGTTTCTTCTTCCAAGTCAAGTAAGGTATCCTGCTCTATCTCCTCTGTTGATTTAGATTTCAATAACAATCCTTCCTCTACTTTTGATAAATATAATAATAATAACATTATTAACGATAATAATATTAATAATATGATTAGTATTAACAACACTTTTGCTAATATTAATAAATATAATAATAATAGTATTATTAATTATATTAGTACTTGTCTCCCTCCTATCCTAAGAATAATAATAGACATTATACAATATTAAGAATAATATTAATAATAATAAATATAATAAATATTCTATTAATTCAATTAAATATAGAAATAAGAATATTGTTAATAATAATAGGAATAACTTGATTTCCTCCTCCTCCCATAATAACAACAATAACATAGATTCCTCGTATATGCTTAGTAATAATAATAATAATAACAATGAAAATAATAATAATAATGATAAATCTCTGTTAGGTTTCAAGAATGTTATTAATATTTCTAGCAAGAATTTTTATCCCTCTATATTTAGTCTCCTTAATAAAGGTCTCAATTTTTCCCTTTCCCCAAATAAGATTCCTATTGATGACATTATCTGTAACATAGAGTATGGTATTAGGACCTTCCCGATAATTTCAAGGAAACTATTAGGTAAGATTGTGTTGTTGTTCTTAGGAAGGCTAAGCCTCCTAAGAAAAACTTGAGCAAGGTTGAGTTTCTTGCCCTTAAGTCCCTAAGGGACAACCCAGACATTGTCGTCCTTAGAGCAGACAAAGATGGAGCAGTTGTCATTCTTGATAAGTCTGACTATGTCTACAAAATAGTAGACCATATATCTAGTAGTGGGAGTTACATCAAGCTTAAGAAGAACCCTATTAAGTCCATTTCTAAGGAGGTAGCATCTGCTATTAAGTAGGATCCATCTCTTAATCCTCTTTCCCGAAAGCTCATTGAGAACAATCCCCTTACCCCTAGAATCTATGGTCTACCGAAGATTCATAAATTTGGGCCCCCCTTAACATATATTGTTAACACAATAGGTAGACCTACCTATCTTCTTACAAATTTCCTGGCTGAAAGGCTTAAACTTCTTGTTGGTTACACTGATTCTTTTGTTAAAGACTCTGCCTCCTTTGTTCAAGAGTGGAGAGATATGAAATTGGAAATTGGATATTTGTTGGTTAGTTTTGATGCCATATCCTTATACACACAAATCCCCATCCAAGAGGCCATTCATATCATAAATAACATCACTGACAAAGACACTGCCAAGTTAGATTCCCTCTGCCTCACCTCACCTTTCTTCAGTTTCCAAGGTGAGTTATATGAGAAAACTTGAGGTGTTGCGATGGGTTCCCCTCTTTCCCCTATTGTTGCTAACTTGTTTATGGAATATTTTGAGACCAAGGCCTTAGCCACTACTCAATTTTTCCCTATAAAATGGAAGAGGTTTGTTGATGATACCTGTGTCATTTGGCCTCATGGTCATGAGAAATTGGATCTATTTCTTAACCACCTTAATTCTCAATCAGGCTCCATCAAGTTCACGATGGAAGTTGAGGAGAATGGTCGCCTTCCCTTTATCGACATTCTCCTTTCTAGGATGGATGATGGTTCTGTCTGTCACCAAGTTTTTTGAAAGAAGACTTGCACAAAACAATATCTCCATTCAAGTTCTCATCATTTCCCGGCTCTGAAATTCAGGGTTCTTAGCACTCTTGCTACCCATGCTCTAAGAATATTTGATGATAACCACCTTGAACAGGAGAAATCTCATATTCTTGAAGTTTTTAAAAATAATGGGTATAATGGATCTCAACGCCTCAAGGCCTTTCACAAAGCTTGCAAAGCGCCTAGAGTTAAACCTACTCATGTTGATCCTATCTCTAAGGTTCATCTCCCATATATCCAAGGAACCACGGATAGGATTGCCCATATCCTTAAGAAGATTAATGTCTCTTCTTTGTTAAAACCTCTCAATACCATTAAAAATTCTCTTAGATCTATTAAAGACCCTATTAATCCTAAAGACGCCAAAGGGGTCTACCTTGTTCCCTGCTCTTGTGGTATCCCCTACATTGGAGAAATAGGTAGGTCTATTAAACAGAGAATCAATGAACATGTTGTAGACATTATACACAATTGCTCCCAAGTATCAGCCCTTGTCGAACATGCAAAGAAATCAAAACACCATGTCTACATTGAAGAATCCAAAGTCATTGCTAGGGTTGATCACTTCCACCACAAGGAACTTAGGGAAGCAATTGAGATTGAAAGGCATGCCAAAAATATTAACAGGGATGATGGTTGGAAATTGAGTAAGAGCTAGATTCTAGCTCTCTCTTTATGACTCTTCCTCCCTTTCTTCTCCTTTCTCCTTTTAAATCTTTCTGATTTACTATTATCTTCTTTTGGTTTTTTCCCCTATTATCCTTATTATTTTTCTTTAATTTCATGTGTTTAACATAGTAAGTATATTTTTGAGTAGCCTCTCTTTAAATTATGTTTTTTTTTAGATTATGCATTTTCCCCCTTAGGTTTTGTTTTTTATTTTATTTCCCCTTAGGTTTCAGTTTTCATTTTATTTCCCCTCTTAACCATCCATCGTTTTTTTTTTTTTGCCTTATTATTATATTGGTTAATACAACTAAAATATGTTTGTGCATAATAATATAACTTGATTATTAATATTTTTCTAGTAAACCTTTAACTTAAGTTTTATATAAGTTATCATTACTATCCTCCTATTTAAGGAAAATAAGCTATCCTCTAACAAATAATGACCATAGTAAATTGATAATATTAAAAAATTATTATGAAAATATATTGAAATAAAAATATTTTAAATTAAATTATTCCTAACAGCGAGTTTTCAACCAAATATATTTTATTTAATACGAATAATTCAACCCCTAACAAATAATATTATATAAATTGATAATGAGATAATTAGTTTATATAATTCGATAATATTGAAACAAAAATAATATAATAAATTGATATTATTAAATAATTATTTTATATAAATCGATAATATTGAAATAAAATATTTAATTATTACATAACAACTAGTTTCTAACTAAATATAGAATAATTTAACAAATAACTCCTTACCACTAATTCTTAAATAATATTTTACTTTCTTTAGTAACTAATTTACCAACGGCTAACTCTGGGCAATGATGCATCCATGCTATTTATTCCTTTAGATAGATTGATTTCCCACCTTGTCTTGAGGATGAACCACATTAGTTGGTTCGAAACATCAACCAAATCCTTACGATGTGATTAATAATAAAGACTTATATCTACGTTATGGATCACAAATGTCTTAGATCTAACACCTAGATCCTTCATTGATTGCAACAAATTTAAACCATTGAGATAGGGAGTGGTTAGATTTACTTGTTGATTAATTCTCATTTCCAAATTTGTCAAAGCACAAAGCATAATGTATTTGATCATTTAATGACATACAAATTGTTTTCTCTATGCAACATTAAGGTTGGCTCAAACTTAGGTCAGACGAAGATGCCCATCTAAGGTGAAACCAACTACCAGACAAGCCAACATGATAAATTTGATTCATTCATACTTATTCTAACATTGACATTCCAGTGACGGTTTTGTTTATTGAAATCATTATATTACACATGTGGTATTAAGTATACCTGAACCCTTAAAGGAAATAGGTAATGAGACATTTCCTCTCATGTTATATGAATCTTATCGATAAAAAAAAAAAAACAATTACCAATCAAACAAAACAACTTGAATTTATATTTCCTTCAAGCCACCAACAAAGGTGAGGTATCATAGTTTGGAAGGCCTCCATAACAGAAATGAGAGATCAAGTGCAAGATGGAGGATTTACAGAAATGATTGATGAAGTGCAAGATGGATAATTTTCATGGATTCATAGTTGTTTAAGCCATAATTGAAAAGGTGCATGGCTAATAGCAGAAATCGCACAAAGCTTGCAACTCTTACACAACATTTATAAAGCATGATTGGACAACTTCTAACAGTCAAAATCAAGAGATGAACTCAGACATTTTACCCAGAATTCCTCACTAAACCCTATACGATCTCTATACTAATGGAACACAATTCATGAAGATTAAAGAATACACACATATGTATATACCATGCCCTTCCCATTACACTTAGTATTTAGGAAACTTCACACACACACAGTTCCTTAAACATTGTTGTAGAGTATTGGATTTTGTCCCAACCTTCAACACATAGTTTATCATTACCTTATTACATGGTCGGTAATGACCATATTTCATGCGTACTCCAATTATACATCCAGCCTACAAAAAATAGCCAAACAATAGCAGTAACATTGTAATACATTTTATGTTAAAGAGCATATAACTTATAAAAGTATAACAGTAATCATGTACCCATGATAATAATCACAAGTAAGTCATCACATTATGAAATCAACGTTCTCAAATCGGTAAAAATTACTGTGGAATTTTTCCTAATGAAATCACAACTTTCACAGGATTGAGCATTGCAACAAGGACATAAATTTGCCACCCAGCCATAGACAGGTTGCTATCACATTTCTTATACAATTGTCATCCCCTACCTTGCAAAGTTGTTCCAAATAACCAAGTTACCAAATATAGTAGGGATTCTATAGGTCTAACCCACCCCCACCCTTTTGGCATTAAAGAACTCAGATTCAAGTCAATCTAGGGACTGTAGAGGCAGATCACCTCTACCCACCAGCCAATGAGGGACTCCATAGGTGAAAACCTCCAACCTCACGTAGCTTAGGATATCTAGAGGTATTCCTCCACCCTGAATTTGTTGTAGTAACTCTACTACAATCTGAGTACTCTCGTCATGGGAGTATAGTCCATGGTAGCCACTTCCTCCACCCATTAGCCATTGAGGTACTCCAGAGGTAAGTGCCTCCACCCTCAATTAATTTAGGAACATTAGAGACTTGTTTCCATGAATATGCATATCAAAAAATTATCCCCATGTTACAATTGACCTGGTATGCATATCTCAATATAGTAATGTCAAACAACTATTCAAGAGTTACAACATCACAATTATGAGGCCATGATATGCAAGACTAGTTTTTAAGTATTGATGAAGTATATTGATAGGAGATATGCAAATTGCAACATTTATTTGTAGACATTCATAAAAGAAACCATCTCCAACATATATGTGGAGACTACTATGCAATTTGCAAAGTGATAAGATGGTAAGCACATGGTATTATCAATATGACTTTACACAACCACCAAATTCATATGACTTATGCAAACATACAAGCAAATGCAACACTAAGAATGTGTAACTGCAAAGTAAGAACTTGGTAACCACACAGTGTTATCAACAATAATTCACCAAATTATTGACACAATTACCTTACAAAACAAATAAGGGATTAATCTCACTGCAAATTTGGAATAAAAGTAGATTCAACTAAGCACAGTCTACTCAAGAAACGTGACCCCAAGAGATACAAATTAAAGTTTTGATTACATGGTTACGTTTTCCTTTGTGTGATGGTCCTCCTTGATATAGGCACAGATCACCTCTATCTCCCAACAACAAACTCACTGCTCATTTCTATTCTACAAATTTCTTCCTTCTTTCTTTTGCCTTCTCCTCCACTCTCTCTTTTCCTTTCACTATTCTCTCCCTTTCTTTCTTTTTTTTGTTCCCTTTCCTAGTTCCATTCTTTCTCTTTTTTGTTGTTTGATCTATGTTTGTGTTTATTTAGGGTCTATTATGGCCCAACTCCTCTAGGCTAACCGAAAATTTCCTCCTGTCCTTGGTTTTTAGATTTTTATGGCGATTGGCCCTGTCATTCTTGAGAGACAATCCACCTTATGCCATTTGGCCATTTTTTCCTTGCTTTCCATTTGTAATATATTTCATTTTTTCCAATGTTTTTCATAAGGTTTACAATAAATTACAAGTAGCTTTGTGTTATCTCCAAGACAAATATTTTCCCCACTAACTTATATATACACTTTACAATACTTAAGAAATTTGGACATGTCTAGCAAGTACTCACACTATTGAAAAGTGACAAAGGAGGCATGCATATAAAGTGAAAAAGGAGGCATGTATATTTACCATAGACAATATTTACAAAAATAACCAAAAACACATATATGTAAATTTACCATATTGGAGTTGTAGACAGTATTTACAAAACTAGCCAAGAAGGTGTTTACAATGGCCATGTAAAGTAACCAATACAACATTTATTGTATCTATCTGAATGCATGATGATCGGGACAATTAAAATATTTGCATAATGAATGAGGTTATTACAAAAATTATCTTTCTCTAAAGACTCCTTCAGAGAGGAGAGAGACTCGAACTTATTTTCAGATCTAGATATCTAGTCAAGGTTTGAGGCACATCGAGGATTCAAATTTATTCTTCTTTGTGGGAATTTTCCCAAATCATCCTTTTTTTTAGAGGGGTGTTCTTCAGACAATTCCTTTTCTTTCATAAAACAATACCTAATAAGATGCCCATATTCATGATATCATCTGCCTATAAAGGGGGCATGTACATAATCTAGAGGTTGCTTCCAAAGATGATCCTCATAATAAATATCTATTGAACCTGAAAGAGGTAGGGAATATTCATATAAAGGAATATTTAGACATATGAGATGTCCCTTCTATTAGTGTTTAGATATGAATTATGGATTTCACCCTTCCCCATATTTATTGTCAACCCAGGGCTCATTAATTGTTTCAAGGCTATTGTGAAAAGTCTATGTAGGCCACAGGTTCCCTACCTAGAATTTAGCATTAAAACAAGCATAATAATTTAGTAACAACAAGCTAATGACAGTAACAACAAACTAGATTAACAACAATCTGAATTCACAACAACACGAAATCGATAAATCATTAATAACAATAGAAAGGAAATCATAATAACACAACCAATATAAATCTATGCACACAACTAATCCAACAACACTTGATCAGGAGAGTGGACCCGATTCTTCGATCAGGTTTGTGGCAAAGATTGAAGATTACATGAAGTTCAGGAAATCAGAATTGCATTAATCAAGAAAGGAATATAATAAAGTCTGTTTTTACACTTCTCAGATCCAGTGTTCACATTTCTGCCCTGATAACCATTACTTATACATTGTATAATTACAAAAATAGTATTAATAAACTAAGAAATTACGGTAGCTTTTTCTACTTGCAAATATACAGTAATAGTTAAAGCAGAAACAAAATGCAAAAGATAGCAATTGTAACAATCCATCAACTCCTCGTTGGTTGAACATCAGTGCAACCCCTATCCTGGAATAGCACTACCAGCTCATTAACAACCATTGCACTGATTCATAGGTTGTTGGTCATCATTATCTCGATTCTAAAAAAGAACTTTAACCAACAAGTTGCATAGCCAGTGTTCCCTTAGGACTATGTTTCATTAATCAATATTGCAAAAATGCATGCCAAATTGATATATGCGTGCTTGGGTTGGAACTTACTGCCTTGCTAGGATGCGCAAGCAGGCTCGGACCATGAGCTAGTTACTTATTTTGAGAGGGCACCCAATAAGTAAATTTTGTTTTGAGACATAAATCAACCTCACAAAACTGTGGAATGGGTAAGGTGAAATGGATAAAAGTAGGTAAAAATGGGCAAATCATGGGCTTATATGCATGTCATCAAGCAGCTCATTTCCTTTGAAGGTCTGGGTTAGGTCTGATGTGGATGACATGGAGTTGTGTGAGATCATACCATGTGGACATGTTTGACCCGGGAGGTTTAAATCCATCCGAGCAAATGAGGTCTGTTACACTGAAATTTGTCACCATGACTATCTGCAGTTAATATGGCTCCATCAATAGTCATATTATCCTCCTTGTCAAGCCTTATACCTCTGCTCTCCATGTCAAACTTCAAAAAAGAGAGAAAGTCATTAAAAATCATGTTATCTCTGGGTACGCAGGTTCTCTCTACCTTGCCTGTGTGTACGCATCCCAAGCTCATTGTGCCTGCATACTTGTACGCTCTGTAAGCCAAGGGATGGGTGTGTACTCCTGTAAAGGTCAAAAGGCGCGAGTTTCATCTTAAACAAGTTACTTGTGGTCACTTCTAGAGCCTTCTAGAAGAGTGTTTGATGTGTATTGAGCGCCTCCAGATGGTTCATGCATCCCTATGATAGAGGAACTTATCCCATCAAGAGAGGAGCTACCCCATCCAAAAGAGGGAGTATCCCATTGATGTTGGAACTAAATAACTTCCTCTAGAACACTATAAATAAAAGCATTGGGCCAAAGGAGGAGAAGTTGAAAGCTGAACATTCCAAAGGGTAGATGCTGCTGGAATTAGGACTTCCATTGTAAACTTGTGAGGAGAGATTACCATCCTTTCTTATTCATTTGGAAGTGGGTGAGCTTGTCAAAGTAGAGAAAACTCTTGCTGGACCCTGAGAGGAACTTGCACAACACCAAGGCTCAGGTTGTAATGGTTTCTTTTTTGTTTCCTTAATACAAATAAGTCCATTCTTCTCAATGATTTGTTGTTAATGAATTGTTTCATATGCTCCTTGGTCTATATGTTGAATATGCTTTGTTTTATGGAATATTCAGGTGTTATGTAATCGTTTGATTGTTAGTGTATGCAGGTTTCAAAGTGAAGGAGGAGCTCATCTGGATCAACAAGGATGGACTGCTACAACAAGCATTGGACCTAAGGTAAGATCGAAAAACACTTGATCTCTCATAGAATAATGTATGTTTAGAGAAGGATTGCTCTTAATTGTTTGTTTGTCACTAGAGAGTCTTAGACTCCTAGGGAGGTTAGTTTTGTCAGCAAAATAACTCTTTCCACATGACAAATTGGCGACTCCACTAGGGAATCCATTGATGGGCTTGATTTTTCCTTTAATCATTGCTTTGATCTGAAAAGAGTCTTATGTCTTTTGCTTTTTGGTTGATTGACTGTGTTTTTGGGTGGTTTAGCTTAGGGTCAGTTTAAAACTTAGTTTTTCTTTGTTTTACAGTAGTACGCACCCTCTGGGTTAGACACAGTGCGTACTTGTGCGCACTGTATCTGTGTACACAGAGCGGGCACGCACCTGGTTAAACAAGTTGCCTGCGTACCCTGGTAAAATTTAGAAAATTTCCCTTTTTTATCAATTTCTCCTTTTTGAATTTGTTTTTCTTAGATTTTTCTGCCCAGATCCACTATTTACTGTCAAAAATATTCACCTATACTTTTTCCGTTAGTGTCGAAAGTTTTAGTGGAATTCCTTGAGATTTTTGCCTTAGGGTTTGGTTTTTATCTTGGTCCTGTAGTGACTTTGGGTTTAGAAGTCGCAAAGCCTTAGATATCTCTGGTTTTGTCGGGTTTCTTAGGAGTCGGACCAGTCTTAAAATCTACCCTCGTGAGCGACCTATCTTTGTGTTGCCTCTTTGCAAAATTTCAATAAGCTTGTTCATTTAAAGTTGTGAATTTCATTTTAAAAAAGAACAAAAAGAGATTGAGTTTTTTGTTTTGATTAGTTTGTGATTCTACATAAACTAGTCTTTGGATTGATCATTACCAAGTAAAACATCCCAAGAATCATCCTAGTAAGCTTTTGCTTCTTAGATTAAAATCCTAGTTGAAAAGTTAGATACATTTTCTTTGTTTCGCTTTTGAGTGATTTTCATAGATTTGCTTAGATCTTACAATTGCTTTGATTAGATTAGCTTTACATGCTTTTTGTTAAATAGGAAAATATCAACGATCTCCTTTGCGATATTTGCTTTAGAGTAACATTTGATATCTTTGAAAGAGAAAAGAATTTTTTTTTCGTGAAGTAGAGAGTGGTCTTGTTTTGTGTGTTTTGAAAGAGAAAGAAAATTGTTTCTTTGATTGTCTTTTGGGAAAGTTGTGTTTATTAAAAAGATTGCATTCTCTCAACTCTCTTAATTAGAACATTCATCAAAAAGAAAAGTTATCGAATCATCTTAGGTGCATCTTTTAGAGAATTGAAGTCGAGTCTACATATCATCAAGTTTCATCTCCATCACCTTTGTCCTAAAGAACAACCATTAAAATCAACGCTTAAATTAAAATCAACATAGAAATTTTTATTTTCTAGGGCTCTGAAGCACCCACATAGATTAGGCTAGTGTCTTGGAGTAGGTGAGTAATTAACTCTCCAAGACTATTAAAACAAACAGTTAGTTTATCTTGTCATAGAATAAATCTAGCTGTTACATTTGTATTCTGGGAAAGCTCCTCTTAAAGGAGAAGCACGAGCTCGTGTCCGAACCAGTGAGGGGATCAATCCTCCCTCGTTGGGAACGACGCCAGACACGTACGCATTACAAACGGTATAACTCTTGTAGAGGAGCCTGGGGATCACTTATCGGTAAACCTTGGATTAACCATTGTCAAGGAGCCGGTAAGGGGATTGAGCTTGTTACTCTGCCCTTGCGTGCTGTCGGAGTTTAGACTATTCCCCCAGATATATTTGTTGCTATTGGTAACCTTAGTGGCAATAATCCTAGGATTCTACCCAAGGTGACGGTGGTGGGAAGATCCCACTGTACCTGGAGCAGACGTCGGCTAGACTCACTTGGATTTTCTGGGGGGTTCACTTCACCCGAGACGGTTAAAGTGGAGGAACTTGGTCCAGTCTATTCATTAAGCAGGTTGCCGGGGTAACTGTTCCACCCGCTCTTTCTGTACTGAATCCTACGAGGTTGGATTTCATCACCAACTAGTGTTTTTGGTCCGGGAGTTACTGTTTGTGATTGGTTTGATGCCTTAGATTTTTTTTAAGCGTGTGTTTCAAATTGTTTGGTTCTTTAGTGACCTTAGGTGTTTTCTTGAGATTTTACTTTGATTTCGTGTGTAGTAGTTAAAATCTTTAGCTATGGCTGAACCACCG
>APFE030425487.1:49296-69569 GCA_000404065.3 Pinus taeda
TAATTAAGCGTTGTGTTATTAAGGCTGTTATTACTCAAATGGGTAAATGGATATGAAACCAATGGTGTTATGACCCGACTCGACTGAATACAATTGAATATGATAATATAATCTTTTCAATTCGATGAATTCTAACAAAAGTAAGGAGAGAGTTTACATTCACTTCCAACAATGCAAAAAATTGATCACTAAGAGAAAATATAACAAATTCTCTAATGCACTAATTTCATCAAGATAAACTAATGCAAATCAATTTCAAAACTTTTTTTTTATTTTTTGTGTAAATTCAAATCAAGGAAAACTGATCTAAATCTATGATTGATTTTTCAGAATGTAAACTATGCAATTGTAATCTACGCACAATTCATTTGAAAAGTATGCAAATGTAATCTATGCACATTTTTCATTCATATCCCGAAAAGGAGAATTCTAATTATGCAAATGTGATCTATGCAAGAGAATTCTCAAACACAAGATGATTCTAATGTAATCTAAGAACCAATCAAGTGCAAGTCGAGAAAATTGGGTGAGAGTTCGAAAGATCAAAAAATAAAAACACTCAAAGGCGACTAACACTCATACACAATTTAGCCCCCCCCGGCGAATGAGGGGGAATTTTTTTTTGCAAAAACAAGAGCAAAAAGATGCAAAATTGTGAAAAGACAGAGACAAACCTCCAAGTAATGACCAAAGGAAATCAAATTTAGAATTTCTCAAAAAAGAGACTCAAAACACCCAATTGATAAAAGCTTAAAGCAGGAATTCCAATGAAATTAGCCAAGATGAAAGCTTCTGACAGGTAACCAGTGGATCTGGGCAGCAATAAATAAACTATAAACAAAATCTAATGGGTAAAAAGAAAAAAATTGAAATTTTCTAAGCTTTTGACAGGGGTACGCAGGCAGCCTATTGGCACAGGTGCGGCCACGCTCTGTATACAAAGCAAAAGTGCGTACTAGTACGCACTGTGCTTAACGCAGAGGGTGCATACTGCTCTCAAAATCAAGAAAAATAAAAACTAACTCAACCCTAAGCTATTCCACCCAAATTCACAGTCAATCAGTCAAAAACTAGAAAGAAATCAGAGTTTCTCAAATCGAAGTATCAATCAAAAGAGAAATCAATCAAATCCATGGATTCCCCAGCGGAGTCGCCAATTTTTCATGCGGAAAGAGTTAATCTTGCGGACAAAACCAACCTCCCTAGAAGCTAAAGGCTTTCTAGTGACAAACAAGACAATTAAGAGCAATCCTTCTCTAAACATGCATTTACCATACAAGAACTCAAGTGTTTAGATCCTACCTGTAGTCCAACGCTGTTGTAGTAGTCCAGCCTCGTCGATCCGGATGAGCTCTTCCTTTACTTCGAAACCTGCATTCACTAACAATCAAACGATTACATAGCACCTGAATATCTCATAAAATAAAACATATTCAACATATAGACCAAGGAGTACATGAAACAACTCCATTAATAACAAATTGTTGAGAAGAATGGACTTATTTGTATTAATAGGAAACAAAAGAAACCATTACAACCTGAGCCTTGGTGTTGTGCAAGTTCCTCCCAGGGTCCAGCAAGAGTTTTCCTTTACTTTGATAAGCTCACCCACTTCCAAATGAAACAAGAAAGGATGGTAATCTCTCCTCACAAGCTTCTACAAGGAAGTCCTAATTCCAGCAGCATCTACCCTTTGGAATGTTCAGCTTTCAACCTCCCTCCTCTGGCCCAATGCCTGTATTTATAGTGTTCTAGAGGAAGTTATTCAGGTCCAACATCAATGGGATACTCCCTCTTTTGGATGGGGTAGCTCCTCTCTTGATGGGATAAGTTTCTCTTTCATAGGGATGCATGAACCATCTGGAGGCGCTCAATACACGTCAAACAATCTTCTAGAATGCTCTAGAAATGACCACAAGTAACTTTTTTAAGATGAAACTCGCGCCTTTTGACCTTTACAGGAGTACGCACCCAACCCTTGACATACAGAGCGTACAAGTACGCAGGTATAATGAACTTGGGATGCGTACACACAGGCAAGGTAGAGAGAACCTGCGTACCCAGAGATAAACATGTTTTTTAATGACTTTCTCTCTTTCTTGAAGTTTGACATGGAGAGAAGAGGTATAAGGAAGGAGGATAGTATGACTGTTGATGGAGCCATACTAACTGCAAATAGTCATGGTGACAAATTTTAGTGTAACAATCTCGATAAAAACTCTAAGGATGCAAAATGTTTCCTGTTGGACAACCATGCATAATTTATAGGAAAATTTGAATTCAAATTCGATCGTTCCCCCCAAAATCTATCCATGAATGCTGATGTGGCAACAGATCTCCAAAGGTTTCAGCTTTAATTTCCTTAAATTCCACCCCCCTCCGCTCCTCTTAACCATCTTCTGGTAGTCAAATCATGAACAGTAACTGTAACAGTCATCTTCTGGCTATGCTGTGTGGTACCTCCCTTTGTAGTGCAGCTCCCTTCACACCTTTTTTGGTACTGTGACATCACCCTTTCTCGCGTAGCCCCCCTGTCGCATAGGTCTACAAACCGAGCAGTGTAGTTTATAGTACTGTGTCTCCTTGTAGCTACCTAGAGTGCTAACATTGTGTTACTGTCATGTAGTCATTGGGTCGGATTCCCTGTGTATGGCTTCAATCAGCTTCCATTTATCCTTCCCAGAAATGGATGTCCATTCAACTTCGCGAGCTGAAATGCTCCACCATTTATAATTTCTTTGATGACATATGGTCCGAGCCACTGCATCTGAAACTTTCCTTGAAACTTATCAAACTTACTGTCATATAATAACACCAGATGATTTACCTTGAAGGTGCACAGTTTTATGTGCCGATCGTGCCAAGATTTTTCATGTTTCTTCAGAACCTACTAATGGAATCCATGCATAAATATATCTTCCTCGAGCTACATTATTTGTGCAAGCCATTCTTCTAAGGCCTCGCAGTCTGCCATTCCTGTGAAAGCCGCTATGCGTATACTAGGCACAATGTATTCCATAGGGATCACAACTTCTATGCCATAGACCAACCTAAAAGGTGTTTGACCAATAAGCTTTTTACAGGTAGTTCTGTAAGCCCATAATACTACTGGTACACACATGTCCCAATCATTCTGCTGCGCATTGCAAACCTTCGTCATCACATGCTCGAATATCTTATTAAAAGCCTCAACTGTTCCATTGGCTTGGGGATGATATGGCATACTCTTCCGATGGTAAACTTGGAACTCTTCTGGGAGCACGTTGATCATTTCATTGAGAAAATGTGTACCACGATCACTCATCAAAACCTTTGGGCAACCAAATCTAGTCAACACATATTCAAACAAAAACTTTGTTGTTGTTGCCCATGTATAGTCTTTCATAGGCTATGCCTCCACCCATCTGGTCAAATACTTTGTCGTGGTGATGATATAACGCTAACCCGTCTTCTTGCCTAGGGGTTGAATTGGTCCTACAAAGTCAATTTCCCATTTCTCAAATGGCTGCAATGACACCTGCGGATTCAGAGGTAGCTCATCCCTCCGCGATGGCCAACCTATTCTTTGACATGCATCACAAGCCCTACAAGATGCTTTAGAGTCTTTATACAATGTCGGCCACCACAATCCAGCGCATAAAATCTTCTGTGTTGTTTCTTTTCCTGCATAATTCCCTCTCGCGACTCCTCCATGAGCTTCAACGAGGATACTATTTCGATCAAAATCAAGCACATAACGTCGAAGTATTTCGTCTAATCCCATCTTATACAAATGGCCCTCAATGACCAAAAAGTATGTCGTGCACACGACAAATTCTTGCTTCTGTTGACTGGTATATCCCTTTGGAGTCGTTCCTATAGTTAGGAAGTGGATAATATTCGTAAATTGATTGTCCGCTACACGCATCGTGAAGTGTTGCGCATCAGGCAACCCTTCCTCCAAATTGGTAGGCTCCTCTCCTATTTCAATGTGTGATAGATGATCGGGTCCTACGTTCAATCTTCCTGGCTTCACAATTACTTCAAAATCATATTCTTGAAACAACAACAACCATCTGTATCCCCCCCCCCCCCCCAACACAAGCTTGTTGACTGAATACTTTAATTAAGAATGGTCTGTGTACATTTTGAAATGTCCACATAGCATATAATGTCATAATTTCTAGAGCGCGTACACCATACACAACCCTTTGTGCTCTGTCATCAAATAATTATTTTCAGCTTTTGATAGCTTCCTGCTTGCGAATGCTATAGGATGATCTAGTTCTCCTTCACTAGCTTGTGTCAGCACTTCTCCTAGCGAAATACAGGAGGCATCTACATGCACGTGGAATTCCTTCTTCCAATCCGGGAATACCAAGAATAGCGCGGTGACCATTTTTTCCTTCAATACATCTAGACTGTGCTGACATTCTTCATTCCAATAGAATGTAGTGTCCTTCTTTAGCAACTTTTCCATAGGCGCGGTAATTTGATCATAGATTTTGATGAACTTCTGATATTATCCAGTATGACCTAATGTTGTGCGCAACTGTTTAACACTTCTTGGCACCTCCAAATTAATTATTACTGTGATCTTGGTAGGTTCCACCATTAGTCCTTTCTTGCAAACCACATAACCCAACAAAATTCTGAAAGAGATGCAGAACAAGCATTTCTCGAGGTCCAGTGCAATCGGATACCTTCAGCATGTATCCAACATCAACAAAAAATTGGTTACATGGAACTTTACTAGCCCAAACATTGTCCAATCATCAAAATATACCTCTAGAAATTTGTGAATGAACTATTTGAACACCACGATGACTACACGCAAGAATATCACCAGTGCATTCTTAAATCCAAAAGGCATCATTGTATACTGGAAACATCCCCATTCTATCACGAAGGTGGTCTTACTCCCATCATCTAGCATGATCTTAATCAGATGGTATCCAAAGAATCATTACTGAATGAGTAGGCCTCATGTTCTCCAACATTATCCAGTACTTTCTTTGTGAACAGTGTTGGAAAAGGATCATGAATGCAGGCATCGTTATAAAGAAAAGGTACGTTTAGAGTTGGACAAGATGCTTGAACCGGGTATTATTGAACCTGTGGAGGAATTTTATTAAGGCGGTATGGCCTCTGCTTGATTGGCTTTGCATCTGACGTCAAGGTAATTTTCATTATGCCCACGTCTCCTATGATACCTTTTAGGTTTGAAATTTTGTAGGGAACAAATCCTGATATTCTTGGAGCAACTCAGCGACTTTATCTACTGTAGCATCATCCTAGTAATCCCCAATATTTGCAAACTTTGGCTCTGCCTCTATGCCAATGTTTACTTGCCTAGTTTTCAGTGTCATGGTGATACCTGGATTCTATATCTACGGTCCTTGAACTTCGTGGTGGCCTTCTGCTTCTCAAATGTTAATATTTCTTGTATCCTCATCATCTCCTTCAGTAGTCACATTATACCATTCCAACGTATGGCGTAACTGGGTGCTCCAATCTGGTTGAATAAATTCTAAAGGATCCTGGGGTATTTAGATGATCACTACCTTAACGTCCTGCAACGCTTCATTGATGCTTTCGAACCCATCCTCAAAACTGAATGTCATAAAAAATACTTCCCTTAAGATATCCCACTCTGCAGTGCCATGGCAGAGTTCCATTTCTAGGTACCAATTCATAGGAATGATGTCCAAAGTGTGACAGAATATACACACCCCCTCTAGTTGCGGCTTTGGTTGCAGCTTTGTTCCATAGACTTTAGTCCATTTTACTAAATGATCGTGCAGATCATTTCTTCCATCGTATTTCTTAGTTAGCTGAATGTTTGGGTGACTAAACCACAATATCATCATTCTTCTATAGTCGCGCCACTCATCAAATTTATCTTTGTGCGTACCCCACCACTGAGCAGGCATAGCGCGCAATGCCTAGTTTAATGATTGAAAGCGGTAATCCTATAGAACTTCTCTTTCAAAAGCATCCAAAAATTTATCCACGTCAATTAGACCATCATGATAAGGTAAATTTCTTACCTCGGATGATACACATTGCAGTGACTTAGTCATCATATGCAGTACAACGTAGATACTTCATGCAACCTATTTTGTCAATGCTCAAATTCCTCATCTGAGTCTAAGGTACAAGAACTTTCATGGTCCCATGCAATTTTTCCATCGGCTCTCGGATTAACCCAGTCCTGATCTCGCGCTGTTATTTTATAGATCTGGTCCAAATCATCATCGCTTTTGTCATAATCATGGACCAGTTCAGTATAGCGTAGTCCTTCTACAGGGTCCAACGCTACTACTACGTGGATCGATTTTCTTTCAAACGACATAGTCTGCTTCTTCAAATTGATAACCAAATTCATGTTGATAGCCCAATCAATTCCTAAGAGCACCGGGTATGGATTGTTGTCATCGACAATCTCTCTCACTTCGAAATCGACAACGCGCTCACACCTTCTATATCTACAGTCACTCTAGGAAAATGCCCCATAGGGATAATCTTTTACTGGTTTTCCATCCTTAATTGAATCGTAGACCACTGCAGCACAGGTCTCCCCATTCTTTCCCACATATGTTTAGGAAAAGTGTTCTCATCTGACCCCAGATCCAAAATAACTTGGTCCATATCATACTCTCCTATTTGCACGATAAGCCTCATTTCGCACCCTATTCTCATCTTGTGTTTTCCTATTTTTCTGACTGCATAATGTCCTTCAGGAGCATCTTCCTTACTAGCACACTTATTTATCAGTTCTTGTAGCCCTTTCATGGCCTTCCTATCACGTAGCAGCTTCATACAAGTCTCCAAGAAGGTAGTAAGCATGGAGGGGTCAACCTCTTTAGATAGCTTGTCCTGACTTCCTGAGGTAGAGGTCTTAGTGAAGCTTTTCTTTGCTTCCATGAAAGTTTCATTCACGTGCTCCAAATCAAACCCAACCTTCTTTTCTGGAGCCTTGCGAACCCATCCACCTTCGCCAACCTATTTCCCTTTATCATCACTAGTCATCATTCCACTTCACAGCACAATATTCACATCGGGATCCTCTTCGCAGTGCTCGGCCCTCATCATCTGTAAATTCTGGGTAGGTTGTTCAGGTTGCACCTTCTTCTCCCGCATCTTAGCTATCAATATAGGGCATTATTTTATCACGTGATCAAACTAAGTACAATACCAGCATGATGGGCATGTCTAGTTTGTACACTCCCGCTTGTAGTGCCCTGGCTCTCTGCAATTATAGAAAATAACTTGCCCTCGACCTCTACCAGTTCCTTCTCCTCCTCAGCCTCGTCCGCACCCCTGTTATCCTATGTGTGCTCCCCTAGTGCCTTGATCTGGAGGCTGAGATTTTGTTTGCATTCAATACATGGGCGTTCTTTCCATCATCAATTCATAGCTATAGCAGTTACTCTCATCATGGCCCACCGATTTACGAAAATTGTAAAATAATGGTTGCGGCATCTTTACAAATTTTTGTAGCAAGTGACAATTATCTATTACATGTTTTCCATCTGCCTGACAAATAGTGCACCATAGCATGGGCCCTGTACTTAATCCTACGACAGCCTCTTGCCTCAAAGGAATTTCCCCCTCCTATAATATAATTCACGAAGACAAGGCAGTGATCTTTATCATGCCCTTGGCTTTTACATTTGAGGCACCAAATTTCTTCGCACACCTCCGACCAAGTTTCTTTTTCCTTTTCCAAGCTTTTTAATTCCAAGAAAAGATTCTACAATTCAACATGAATCTGCTAAACTCCAAAGCAGTGTCCTGAATAGGCATTTCATGCAATCTCATCGCAATTTCTAGGGCTTCCGATTGGGTCCCTGTCTCTTGTTGTGATAAAGAAACCCTTAGGTGGGGCAGTAGGAAGGCTATAAATCATTCGCGGTGCTGACTATCCGTGAGATTCATGTTTGCTTCATGGATCTAGCACTTCAATCTTTGATCTAATTCCCAAGACATGTCGCTAGGCCTCATCATGATTTCCTTGAATCCAATGATCGATTGCGACTCAGACTTGGGCCTAACGAATTATTTGTTCAGAGCGGTCTGAGTGTCTGCTAATGATACCAGCATGTTATCATTGCAGTACTTAATGTACCATGTCAACGTGCAATCTTGTAGAGTAGTAACCAACTACACATTCTTTATATGATCATCCATAATATTTTTTGTTGTCCATACAACCTTCGCAACGAACCAAAACTGATCTGGGTCCTCATTTCCCAAACCATTGAAAATGGGAAACTTCATGGTGTTTGACATATTGTATGGTGACGGAGGTGGTGGTGGTGTGGGTGAAGGTGTATGTTGTGGAGGTGAAGGTGGAGGTGTTGTGGCTAGATGAGGTATTCATGGAAAACCCTACTTTATCAATTGTACAGTACTTGACAGTGAGGCCTATACCACTCCCTTGTTGTCACTCGAAGAAGGTTCTATTAATGGGTTGTATTCAGGACCTAGTCTCTCCTAATTTCTAAAGAATTTTCCACTTTGCGTAGATCCAAACATCAATGAAGTGGCATAACCTACTTTTCACGCAAGAGCATTTTAATCCAAGTATTCAAAGATCTCAAATACTTACCTCGTGGTCCCTTGAAAAAGAGTCGCTCTACTTCACTGTAGCTCACTGAGGTATCGACCATGAATTCTGTCACAAATCCTCCTATGACTCAATCAAGCCAGTGATCGACAACATGCAAAATCTTATCTTCAGAAGCTTCCAACCTTCACACTAGCTCCGGGGTCCACACTATTGGACCATTAAGCCTCCACCTTCCTTGGTTGTCCACCAATTTAGCGATCCACTCGTACAGTTTGATTGGGAAGGTGTAGAAGAAAATTTTGTGTATCTTTTTGTATAGATATATGTCCAACCATTTTCTTTTGTCAGGCATGGATTTTTGTTCTCTTGCGCGCAAATTCGTGGATATTTCTATCCAACCACTTCTCAATTTCTTTCTTAGTCAGATTCCAGTGATGCGACATCACACATCTCTTTATTAAAATCCTGATCTCGACAATGAAATCATTTGTTTCCTTAGTGGGTACTAACCCAGGTTCAGAGTTAGTTGTGCCAAACAAATCCCTACACTACTGGCCCTTTCGACATCAATCTATGGGCGTGGACTGAAGTCTCACTTGAAGCAGAATGGGGGGATGATGGAACCAAGTTTCCACATCTAGAGATCATCGTGATGTCGTTTTATGTCCTAAATATTCCTTCGCATGGATTGATAATCCTTTAAGGCTTATCGATATAAATTCTTTGAATTAGCCTCTAGACCTCCGCGAAGGTCTACGACTGGATTTTGTAGACCCTGAACAGGCTAATTAGTCACTTATGTGCATCCACGACTATTCCTAACCCAACAATTGTTTAGACCTGCTTAAGTGTTGGATAACTTTAACATGCAATAGTATAGTCTTCACGTAAACACTTAATGTCAATTTCATTCATATAACAATATAAACCATGTAAATTCATGCATCAATACATCATTATTTCATACAAGAATTATTTATCACATCATAAAGTGCATTCATACATAACAAAAGTAAATGGGTAAAGATAGGAATTTTAGTAATGATCTTCTTTATTGATAATCAATTCAGCTTACAAACTCAAGAATTCCCTGCAAAACTCAGCTACAAGGGTCTGCACACTCTGTTGCAAACTATACTCTAGGCCTCTGTGCACACAACTATAGAGCCTTCCTTCTTACTCTCCTGCGCTAACCCCTTAGACTCTTTCCATAGACTACTTCCTTACTTCTCCCTTTTAGAAATTCCTAAGACACCTCTATTTATACAATCTCTTGGTTCACAGACCATGGGTAGATCTTCAAAAGCCAACTCAACTTACATAAAATAAGGGTAAAACCATTTTTGACTCCTTTACTATCTACGTGTTTCGTGACCACAATTTGCAGAGACTTTATAGTTTATATAACAAAACTTGGGCTTTTTAACCCAAAATTGACCCAAGGGGCACCATCCCAATAGGTACAGATTTGCCTCATACACATGTCAACACACCACCCTTGTGTCCTCAACATCTGGTATTTTCATCCTTCCAGCTAAAGGAACCCTTTGTGTCTATTATAAATATCCACAAATTGACATTATTCCATTATGATCACAAGTAGTTGATTTGCTTGATTTTCTTCGAACATGTCAAAAGCCTTCTTCCACTTAAATATATTAATTGAAGGACGTGAAGACTCTCAATTGAATGTCTCCCACATATGGTACTGGATTGAACGTCTGATCATTTTCCAAGATATAATTATGCATATAGAGATCACACAACAAATGTTGGTTTAATTGATTGTGAGTTCTCAAAATCCTCAGTAACTGCATGGAGTCTTCTAAATCATGGCTTGTTTCCTGGTGGGTTCTTTCCAGACATAAAATCAGAGATTGTTCATGGAGGAACATGGCATAACAATTAGTTGGGGGTCTACATGCCATTTTATGTTACCTCAGGGTGAACATCTCGTCCTTGTTTGTCTTTAGTAACTAGACCTGCCCTTGCAACTCTTCAATCTTCTTATGTATCTTTTCCTGCTTCTGCTTGGCCTTTTCCACCTGGGTGATATGATCAGCCACCACTCTTGCTACTTGCTACCATTTTTCCTTCACTCCTTTTCGATGAGATTCTATGGGAATTGATCCATGCTAAACACTGGAAGTAATAGCCTTCCATTTTTTAGTCTTTGTTGTAAACAAGAACTCTCACACCTCTACCAAATGAAGAAGTGACTCGGTCTACGTAGATGTTGAAGCCATCTACTTATCCTTTGTTTGCACTGAGACTGAAGTTGTTCTTCCTGTTCTAGGGGTTAGGGTATCTTGACTAGGGTTGCTACTTTGCTTTATTTCCCATACCCGCGTCCGTATTACCTGCTTCCTTAATTTAATAATTCCATTTTCAACTAAATGTTTTCTTTGAACAACAATTGATATGGGCCCTGGATGGGGTCTTTTCTTTTCACCTGCTTCTCGACAAATTCTTTTTTTATGATGACCTCCTCCATTTGTCTTGCGTTCGATGACAGGTTCAGTGGATTATCATCAACAAATTTGACGGTTGGTTCCTCCTTTACTATCACTTCCTCCACTTGTTCAACTATTGACACCGATTCTTATGGGATAGTGTCAAGGGTGGCTTCTTCCTCCATTTGTTCAACAGTTGACGCTAGTTTTTGTGGGATAGTGTCAAGGGTGACTTCTTCCTCCATTTTTTCAACAATTGACACTAGTTCTTGTGGGATAGTGTCAATGGTGGCTCTTTCCTTTGTAGTTACTCTGACAAACCTCAATTATAGAGGAAATATCTTTTCTTTTTATGAACGGGTAGGTGAACGAAATTTCCTTTCCCCTCTCGGTAGGGAGGTCAGGAGTGGATAATGAGGAGTAACATCCTGAATTTCCATTCTACAACACCCTTTGTCGTAGTTCCCCCAGCTCGACCTCCATTCCCCAAATCATCTAGATGGTTTGTCATCTCTTCATCCCCCTCTTCGTCTTCTCCCTCTGGTACTTGTCTTGTCACTTCCTCCTCCAATAATTGTTCTTCAGCCCTTACTGGAATCATAGCTGCAACCTCTTCTTCTACTAGCTCAACCAATTGTTGCCAAGTCATAGGGTTTTGTAACAAGGCATGCATCACCAATATTTTGTCGAGTCCATGATTTGTGAGGACTACCAATACTTGGTGTGACCATTGTGTAGACCATGCCATTAGTTGGAGATTATTCCAAAGGAAGAACGAAATATCTAGGGGATGCACTTGACGAAATCAGAGACATGCTAAAAGATTAAAATGATACTTAAAAAGGGTAGAGATACGAACTTCACAGGTGATGTACCACATTACAAAGTATGTAACCTTGGCCCATGGTTGTGGTAGTGATTTTCAATCATATCCTTTCCCCTTCTATAAAACATTCTCCCTTACCTGTAGGAATAATTCTGGAAATTTCGACATGGGTGTTTTCCAGGAAAACCACTTATGCCCTCCTTGTAGAAATCAACTGGCAATCAAAATAACTTCTTTTGATACCTAAATTTCCATTTCGCAGACTCTGGAATGATTCCTTTCCAAATTTAGTTTGAAATCAATCATCACCCCTTTGTTGAACCCCTGTAACCTTTCACAATAAATGTGCCATCCTGGGTCCTGAAAGATCTTCCATACATTTGATTGATGCTAAACCTGCGTTGTGTTTTCCAACTCGTGTCTAATGGCTTGGCCACCCATTCTGTCATTTTTTCTATAGCATCACTCAAATTAGTAGCAAGTCATTGAGGGGGTTGTTATCTGGTAAAATTTGCGGTAATAGGGATGACTGTGAATTCGGGCAAAGGTTATGGTGAAATTGATGGTAAATACGATATGATTATGGTAATTATTCAAACGCATTTGAAAACACCACATTTTAATGTCGGCCTACATATTCATACATAATACAATTTCTAATGCACATGGATATATGTGAAGGGTACGATGAAGATATAAACGGATAGTGGTAATAATGAGCAGATAAAGCGAGGTTTAATTAATAATGATGAAATGGCATCATTATTATTAAATACAAGATCTCCCCCTAACTAAGGTATGGTCATCTTTGGTCATGGTTGGTCATGTGATAAATGAAATATCAATCAAATCCACAGAGTCATTCAGGAATGTACCTAGCGACTTACCTTAGGGAAGTATCAACATCGATGGAGTAATAACACTAGTGGAGTATCAACATCCCGGAGTGACAGCACCAGTGAAGTATCAACATTGCAGAGTAACAACACGAGTGGAATATCATCATCATGGAGTAACAACACCAATGGAGTATTAGCATCGGTGGAGTAACAACACTGTTGGAGTATCAGTATTCATGGAGCAACAACACTAGTGGAGTATCAACGCCTGCAAGAAAAATAAAGCAGCGCTACTGATGGAGTAGCAATAGAATCTTAGCTTTATTATTATTATTATTATATATTATTTATTTTATTTACTTTTTATTCAATATGAGGTGCAGAGGAAGTATTTTCTACACAAATTATTTCAAAACCAGAATTATCAAAAATATGCTTAATAAAGGAGTCCCTAGACGTCAAGCGGTGATATAATTTGAGGCGATGTTTGTTTACAAATAAATGGGTATGTGCCTCATCTATTGTTGTAAGTTTAACAGTCCCATTATCAAATATTGTGTCAACGACGTATGGTCCCATCCATCTAGAGCAGATCTTTCCCTTGAAGTCCTTGAATCGGGAGTCACAGAGTAACTCCCAATCACCTTTTTTAAGCGCCTTTTTCTTGATGATTTTTTCATGCCACTTGGTTCGTTGCTGATAGAATGCAGCAGTATTTTGTATAGCTATCAGATGAATTTCATCTAATTCATTGAGTTGTTCTAGTCAGTGTTTCTGGGCTGCAGTAAGATCCAAACCTACTTCAAGAGTTGTCCTGAGCATCTTAATTTTGAATTCCACCGGAAACAATGGGGGTTTTCCATACACAAGCTCATATGGTGAATACCTTATTATATTCCACCATGTAGTTCTATACGCCCAAAGTTCTTCAGGACATTTTTCAACCCAATCTCGGTGATGGTTAGCTACGGTCTTTGTGAGAATGTTTTCTAGTACCTTATTTGTGTTCTCGACTTGACCATTTGCCTAAGGATGATATGGAGATGCCAGCCTCTATTTGATTCCATACTTTTCCATAAGCGCTACTATTAAATGTGATATAAATTGTGCCCTTCCATCTAAAAATATTTCTCTAGGAGCCCCATACTGCGCGAGAATTTCTTCAAATAAAAAGTCTGAGACAACTTGTTCATTGGCCTTTGTGAAGACTTTATATTACACCCATTTTGTCACGTAATCTATGCAGACGAGAATATGGACATTCTGATGAGAAGGGGGATTAAACCGCTAGACAAAATCGATAGCCCACTTTTCAAAGGGCTCAAGGACTAATTGAGGTTGTAGTGGAATTTCATCTAATCAACTAGGCTAACCCATCTATTGGAAGTTGTCACACCCCCAGACATATTTCTTATCATCACGAAAAATAGAGGGCCAATAGTATCCCATTTGCAACACCTTATGACCAGTTCACTTGTCTATAAAATGCCCTCCACAAGGACCGTCATGGGAGACTTTCAAAATATCATAAATCTTGTCCTCCCCTACTGTTGAAGGCCCCGAAAATTGGGTCGACAACAAGGGGGATACCCACCCGGTCCGGACCTTGGTTGGCAGCTCCTTATCCGTTTGGTATAGCGGGTCCGACTGGGGATATGGGACCAGTTTCCCAATTCAGTGTGTGTGTGTGTGAAAGATGGGTATTTCTGTTCTAAATGGAATACTTCTATCCTAATTCTAATCTAATGCTATGCTGTTGTATTCTAATAAAGAGAAAAACATCAAAATTTATGCTAACCCGGGGTGTGATATTTCTTCTATGCGATCTAAGAAAGATTTCAAACAATAACTGGTAATAAAGATCATTCAACTATCATAAGAAAGGAATTCAATAAAGATGAACTACTTCATATAAGAAGTTAGATGAAACAGTTGTGAAAACTTATCGCATAAATGAGCTATTCATACACTAAGCATAAACAAATAGTTATCACCGCACAAAAGTGCCAAATGATAACATAGGTATCCATGCTGTAATATATAAACAACTGAAAATTGAATATCACTTTAACGCATAAGCAGAAATGGTTAAGAGATAAAAGTACCATTTATAACTAGTCCTACTCATGAGCTTCAAGCGAAAATTGATTTATCTCTCCTTGATTTAACATCCACTAAGAGTACAGAAGTGAAACATCAGTAGCAGATATCAAATGAAAATATCAAATAAACCATGTTCCATTCATTCACCAAAACCTCCTCTAAGGGTGCAAAAGTGCATGTTCTGAGGACAAGTTTTTGATAAATTTCTGGACCCTTCTCTAAATGCATGAGAAGGGTTTAAATACTACTAACTAAATAATTTATTTACAGAAATTGAGGATTCGGTTTAAATGACCATCCTCTTTCTAAGAAAAACTATTCTAAAATTAAATCTACTATCTAACTATTTCTAAATCTACTCCTTGATGTCGCAAGCATTCAGTATTTTTCTGAGTGGAGTTGGCTGACTGTCTTCCGGCTTTGGTTGAGTTAAGCAAACAGAATCGGCAAGAGCTGGCATTATCTTCTCAGTAAAATTGATTATATACTTGAGAATAATCCAATGAATATGTATCATTACCATGTATGCCTGGTAAAAATCCCATTTCAACTTGGTTAACCCTTGGAATGCTTCTGCTTTTCCTTCAGTCTTCTGTTTCCAGTTTGCTTCTATCGCTGATTTCTTGCAATTTTCGGGGCTCGCAGGTGACTGAGTAACTATGGACCTTCCTTTTCGAACAATTTTTCTTAACGATGCGCGATTAGCGCTAATCGCGCATCGGAAATTGTCTCTGTTTCTTGATCCGAGCTTCCCTGATGCAGTTTTTGCCTCTTGCGCCTTTTTTTCTCATTCGGTATAAAGCTAAAAATTTGTGAAAATAGTGATTCCGTGAGCTCTTTTTCTTCCTTGAGTGGATTAAGTGTGCCTTCTGAAATGTACATTGGAGCACTGCCTTCCCTCCTCGTAGTTTTCTGCATAGTACCCTATATAACGCTTCCTCCTTCTTTCCTGCAGTTTACGTTGAGGTGGAAGTAATGATAAAAGACTAATGACAGAAAAAATTTTAGATGCCGAAGATATGCAAAACATGCCACCTTACGTGAGCTATTTCTTAGAAAAACACAATACCCTACTTCATTAACAACTAGCAATAACTCATTAATTCGCATTAAAATACATGACCAACTCTTGGCTAAAAATTTTCTCGAATAATGAGCCAGAACCAACTGCGATGGAGAGGTCCCACAATTTTGCTTTGCGATGTCACAGATCGCAGTATCGCAATATCACAATGTCATCATGCTGTTTTTTATCGCAAGGTCGTAGTATCACAACATCGCAAAATCACAACTTTGCAGTATCGCAATATCGCAATATCGCATATCATTATAATCCTTGTCTAATTCATGTGATTTTTGTGATGTGTGATATGCGATATCGCATATCGGCGATTTTTTAAAGTTTTTCAATGTGAGTGTTTCTTCAGTGTATGCGACGCGATGAGGTTTTGTGTCGTAATCTCGCCTTTTGTCATTTTAACTCATTAGAAGGTGTATCCTATCATTCTTTGTGCGATGTGATATCCTTTAAGGAGTGAATTTAATTTTCTTCATTATGAAACTTAGGTTTTTTAGATTTTTCAAGGTATTTTCCTAAGTCCATGATGTTGTAATTTCATCTAAAATAAAATGTAACAGTAAACTGATTTTTTGATTTTTACTGAGGTCCCCACTTATTTAGTATTAGCAATAATACTTCATAAGGAGGGGGGTTGTTGGTGGCCACAACAATTGGCGATTCACTTGGAAGAACCAGTTATCTCTGTATTTCTATTGAACCTTTTCAGCTTCCAAAACAACAATTTTTTCAGAAAATTAAACTTTATTATGGAAAGATAAAGTACATTATGCTCTGACCTGTCAATGACATTTTATTTCAGCTATTTTCAACTTTGATTATTTGCTGCCTCAAGTTAGTTATTGTGTTTACATGAGTCATTACTTGGTCTGTAAAGATAAAACAAAGTCTTCTTTGTAAACCAATTTTAAAATATACTCATTTGTCATAGGTAGAGCCTCTACTGCCAGTAGGCGTTCATAGCGTCGACCGGGTTACCTTTTACCCAGCAATGATCCTGTATCCTACTTAAAGAAACCTACAGCTCTCAAAGAAGAATCCACATCCACACTTATTGCTTTGATTTTCTTTTTATTCATAAAGAACAATGTCTTGGTTTGATGGCCAATTTATGACACAGTCATTCACTCGATTTATAACTTTGCTGAACAAGTTGGCTCGTGATGAGACCCCTTGCCTCTTGATTGTAACAATCTTGAGTCATTGCCCTGTTGTGGTATGCAGTATTTGGCAAAGTCAACAAGTTATAATATCTTTGATTATGATGAGCCGGCTCGTGATGAGACCTCTCATTCTTCAAGATGAAGTGTATCCTTGGATTGTTCCTCTGAAAGTTGTGATTTCCTTAGCAGGGAGGAAGTCATTGTTTTCTTTAGATAGCTCTAGACAACAATGATAGAGTTTTTGAAAGTAGATGTTCTACAAAGAATCTATATTTTGTTATTGATACCTTTCATTTCACTGATATAAAACATTTTCTTCACTAAAGGTTATTTTCATCAAACTTTTATGAAGTTGGAACTAGTATCATATCTAAGTTAGAGTCTTTAAATGTATCTTTCAATAATAAAGATCAATTTTCTAAAAGATTTTCTATTTATACAAGTGAAAAATCAAAATCTAAAAAGAGAGTTGGTGTCTTTTTCATAAATGCCTAATGTAAACATTCACAACTGGTTTTATTATGTGAGAAGTGTTTTTGAGGACGATCACATATTTTCTAATGAGAAGTAATTTTGTCCTTGGATATTTATAAAATATGAAAAGGGCTAATCACTTCATTTATTTTTTGAACTACAAACTAACTAAACTAATTCTACTCCTATTCTAACAATATACATGAAATTGACTAGGTGTAATCATATTTCCAGTGTAACCATTCTCTCATTTTCGTTCCTGCATATATATACCGTTCAAATATTAGTATTAGAAACGAAATTCTTACTGATCTTAGAACATTAAATGTGGAACAAGAATGTACAACTATTGTTAGAATTTTATTTAGAATTTCCCTCTTATGGAATTTTCTTTCCAATTGAATACCTATTGGATCATAGAAATCTGGATGGATTTCTATTAAGGACTGATAAATGCTCAATGGAAGAGATGACAGGCCAGATTGAAGATATGAATTTTTGGATTCAAAGGCCTGGAAGTTATTATTAGTGGTATCTGCAAAAGTTAAACTTTTGACAATTCCTCGTGAAAGAAATGCTTCCAAACATAATTCTTTAAGTAAATCAATGAAGGATGAATGGAAATCTCTCAAATGAAATGAAAAATCATTCATTAATACACCCTTTTGTTGATATTGTCTTTGATAGGATGGAAGCTTTTGATCAATCATTGACAGAGGATGAAATAAAAATAGCTTCTCATGCTCTTGAAAAACTTCAGTTTTCCAACAAGGCCATACATTCGTTGAATGTATGATAATATGGTTTTCAGTATGCCAGCGTAATGGATCAAAAGTCTGGGAATTAAAATCTGAAAACAAATTTGTTTTTGTACAAAATAGGTAAGAAGGAAAAAATAAAATAAAATCATTATCTGTACAACTAGAGTTACAACACAGTTGGGATTGTTTTGTAATGATTTCTCTTTCACAAGGATTGGCTATGATTATAGGGTTTGAGTGATCTCGACTCCCATCTTGTGATTTAGAAAGGGGACAATGATTATGAACAGGCATGAAAGCTTGGTCATGATATGAATCATAGATTGGAATATTTTCTTGGGTAATGAAATCATGTAGGTGATTTGCTGCTTTAGAATGAGGATCGGTTGAATAGTTTCTGATTTAAAATACCTCTCATTCTCAGATATTATTTGAAGTTCCTATTGATTCTCTTGAGATAAATCAACATCTTCAATGTCAGAGTAATCATCATAAATGACTTCACAAGATTCCCTAGGTTTCTCTTTAGTTTCATCCAGTATATTCAAATCACGAGGAATAAGGATTTCATGTCTGTTAATGGCAAAATAATGTTTTCCAATTGTTTCTTTATCTTGAAAACTACTTAATGGTGATTCATTAAGACCAGCCTCTGTACTTTCTGAAATATCATTAATATTGAGAGGGGAAAAAATATCAAGATAAAGAGAAAAATGTGATTCTGAAGTAATGCAAGAAATTTTTTTTTTTAAACTCTTGTGCATTATGTTCGTCATAGATTTCAGGTTTTAGATCATACCTTGATATGCTCATGTTTTTTGAAAGAAAATTACTTTGCTTTTTTGACCTTGGCATTTGTTGAGTTGCGATCATATTTTCTGAATTTGCCTCAAAGTTGCTTTCAGATTCCAAGGTGACCTTTCTTCCAAAATTGCCGCTTTTGTCTTCTAGTATTCAATCTGAAATATCTTCTAAGCTTTGTGAAACTTCTTCGTCATGATTTATTTGCACATCCAAATTGGATTTCTCATTTATGTCGGAGGGGAATTGAACAAAGCTTGGATTAATTTCATATGAGTCAGGAATAGGAGGCAGCGAATAATTATGATCAACACAATCTAATGATTCTTCACTTATGGGATCATTCTCAATATTAAATTTCAAACAATTCAGATGAAATCAAATATTAAAATCTCTAACAGACTCATCTTCTTTTCGTAGATATTCAATTTCATGATATACCTGATCATAATCATAGGAGTCGAATTTTCAAACGAAAATCGTGACAAATTGATCCCAGCTGTGAATTGAGGCAACCGGAAGGGTTCTACACCATTTTCTAGCTTCTGCTACAAATGTGAGAGTAAAAATTATGCATAAAACGCCTTCGTCAATTCCTTGAAAATTAGAATTTGAAACTCCTTGAATAAATTGAAAGGAATGATTAAAAGCAGAAGAATTTATCTTACCATCGAATTTTACCTAAGACAATAGCCTTACCACTTCGGGTGGAGTGATGGAAGATGCACGAACATGGATGCAACTCCAAATTGGAAGTTTAAAAGAGGATGTCCTAATTCAAATGTTAAATTGAAAACAAATTCCAACAGACAACATGTTTCAGGCCCTCCTTCTAGCGCCAAATATGTTGTGGGCCCCGAAAATAGGGTCAACAACAAGGGGGATACCCGCCCGGTCCGGACCTTGGTTGGCAGCTCCTTATCTGTTTGGTATAGCGGGTCTGACTGGGGATATGCGACTAGTTTCCCAATTCAGTGTGTGCGTGTGAGAAAGATGGGTGTTTCTGTTCTAAATGGAATACTTCTATCTAATCTATGCTATTGTATTCTAATAAACAGAAAAACATCGAAATTTATGCTAACCCGGGGTGTGATCTTTCTTCTATGCATCTAAAAAGATTTCATACAATAACTAGTAATAAAGATCATTCAGCTATCATAAGAAAAGAATTCGATAAAGATGAACTACTTCGTATAAGAAGTTAGACGAAACAGTTGTTAA
>APFE030425487.1:89014-117378 GCA_000404065.3 Pinus taeda
CAAAACCTCCTCTGAGGGTGCAAAAGTGCATGTTCTGAGGACAAGTTTTTGATAAATTTCTGGACCCTTCTCTAAATGCATGAGAAGGGTTTAAATACTACTAACTAAACAACTTATTTACAAAAATTGAGGATTCGGTTTAAATGACCGTCCTCTTTCGAAGAAAAACTATTCTAAAATTAAATCTACTAACTATTTCTAAATCTACTCCTTAATGTTGCAAGCATTCAGTATTTTCCTGAGTAGAGTCGGCTGACTGTCTTCCGCCTTTGGTTAAGTTAAGCAAACAGAATCAGCAAGAGTTGGCATTATCTTCTCAGTAAAATTGATGATATGCTTGAGAATCATCCAATGAATGTGTATCATCACCATGTATGCCTGGTAAAAATCCCATTTCAACTTGGTTAACCTTTGGACTGCTTCTGCTTTTCTTTCAGTCTTATGTTTCCAGTTTGCTTCTATCTCTGATTTCTTGCAATTTTCGGGGCTTGCAGGTGACTAAGCAGCTAGGGACCTTCCTTTTCGAACAATTTTCCTTAGCGATGTGCGATTAGTGCTAAGCGCTAATCGCGCATCGAAAATTGCCTATGTTTCTTAATCCGGGCTTCCCTGATGCGGTTTTTGCCTCTTGTGCCTTTTTCTCTCATTCGGTATAAAGCTCAAAATTTGTAAAAATAGTGATTCCATGAGCTCTTGGCCCTGAGAATTAAACTGTCTGTTTCTGGTATTAGCGTCGTTCAGTACCCATTCAACCATGGCTGTACATGAGAAATCTATGATAGATGCCTCAGAAGAGTTTTGCGGCTCTTTTTCTTCATTGAATGGATTAAGTATGCCTTCCGAAATGTTCATTGGAGCGCTGCCTTCCCTCCTCGTTGTTTTCTGCATAGTACCCTGTATAACGCTTCGTCCTTCTTTCCTGCAGTTTACATTGAGGTGGAAGTAATGATAAAGGACTAATGATAGGAAAACTTTTTAAATGCTGAAGATATACAAGACATGCCACCTTACGTGAGCTATTTCTTCAAAAAACACAACACCCTACTTCATTAACAACTGGAAATAACTCATTAATTTGCATTAAAATACATGACCAACTCTTGGCTAATAAGTTTTCTCGAACAATGAGCCAGAACCAACTGCGATGGAGTGGTCCCGCGTTTTTCCTTTGCGATGTCGCAGATCAGAGTATCGCAATATCGCAATGTCGCAATGTCATCGTGTTGTTTTGATCGCAAGATCGAAGTATCGCAATTTTGCAGTATCGCAATGTCGCAATATCGCAAATCGTTATAATTTCTTGTGTAATTCTTGTGATATTTGCGATGTGCGATATGCGATATCGCATGTCGGTGATTTTTTAAAGTTTTTCAATGTGAGTGTTTCTTTAGTATATGCGATGCGATGAGGTTTCCTAGAGGTTTCCTATTCTCGCCTTTTGTCATTTTAACTCATTAGAAGGTGTATCCTATCATCCTTTGTGCGATGTGATATCCTTTAAGGAGTAAATTTAATTTTCTTCATTATGAAACTTAGGTTTTTTAGTTTTTTCAAGGTATTTTCCTAAGTCCATGATGTTGTAAGTTTCATCTAAAAAAGAAAATGTAACACTACCTAATTTTTTTTAGGGTCCCCACTTATTTAGTATTATCAATAATACTTCATAAGGAGGGGGGTTGTTGGTGGCCACAACACCTACACAACACCAGATTTGTTGATATGGTCTAGTGTAGAAGAGATATCCCTCTATCCATGTATAGTGTGAACTTTGTTGGTTGATTCTTTGTTGTTCCCTGTATGAAAAATGATGAGGTACCTTACATGTAGCAAGATAGTTAGCAACATCTGCATACCAAGGGGTGTGAGTAGAGATTGCAAAAAGATGCTTGTCGGGAAAATATCCTCTATAGGTGTATCTTCATCATTAATATTCAACCTAGATATGAAATCTGCTACCACATTATCTTTTCCTAGTTTATCTACAATAGTAATATCAAATTCTTATATCAATAACAACCATCTTGTAATTTGACCAGGTGTTATAGGTTTGTTCATCAGATACCTTATGGCTTAATAGTTTGTGTGCACAAAAGTGGGGTGCCTTGTAATATAATGCTGAAACTTATTAATAACATAAATGATATCCAAAAATTATTTTTTAGTTACCATATAAGTGAGTTCAGCAGGAGTTAAATCCTTGCTGACATAGTAAATTGCATATAGCTTCTTGTCCTCCTGTTGTCCCAATATTGCCCCTACTGTTGTATGAAAAGCATCCGTAGAGATATGAAATGGGACTTTCCAGTCAGGGTCGCATAATATTGGAGCTTTACAGACTAGTTTCTTGATTTCTGTGAAAGCTACTTCACATGCATCAGTCCACACAAATTCTGCATCTTTAGGTAGTAATTGGAAAAGTGGAAATGCTATTTTAGAAAAAAAAATGATAAAGCATCGATAATACCCAGCATAACTAACAAATTTATGTATCTCCATTGGTGTCTTCGATGTAGGAAAATTTAAGATTGCCTCAACCCTAGCAGAATCAATCCGTATTCCTGCAACTGAAAGTAAATGCCCCATAACTATCCCTTCTTCCATCATCATATGACATTTTACTATACCAAGAGAAACATGAGTTTGTTTACATCGTTTAAGTACTTTTTCTAAATTCTCCATACCTTATTCAAAAGAATCTCCATACGGGGTAAATTTCAACACTGTCATTAACTAGACCAGAAAAAATCCCCAATATTGCCTGTTGGAAGGTAGCAGGTGCATTACAGAGGCCAAAAAGAAGGACCCGGTACACAAAATTTCCCCAAGGGAAAGTAAAAGTAGTTTTATCCTAATCCTCAGGAGCTATCAAGATCCACTTATATCCACTAAATCCATCCAAAAAGGAGAGGAAGTTCTTCCTGACTAGTGTGTCGAGGACCTGATTAATAAAAGGAAAGGGAAAGTGGTATTTTTAGGTTTTTTTATTCAATTCCCTGTAATCAACACATATCCTCCACTTTCCATTTTTCTTTGGAACAATAACTAATGGGGATACCCATTAACTGTCTAAAATTGGATAAATAAACCCAACATCCAATAGCTTCTGCAATTCTTCCTTGACAATGTTTTTCAAAGAAAGATTCATCTTTCTTTGTAGTTTTCGAACAAGTAGACATTCTTCTCTTATATATATATGATGGGTACATAGATCAGCAAGGGTTCCTTTCATATCCGTATATTCCCAAGAAAAGGATTCCTTCCGATTCCAAAGAACCTTCAATAATTGTTCATTTTGGGAAGGTGAAAATTAGGATTAACGTTCAACGTTTTCCCTGGATCGATTTCTACTGGAATACTACTATGGGGTGTGGTGAGAGGAACATTTAAAATTTCTATTTCTGGTTCAATATTTTCCTTAGTAGCGCAGCTCATAATAGACTCTAATAGTTTATGGGTTGAACCAACAATGTAATTGGGACTACTAATAAATGTGCTAATAACATCATCTTTCGTTTCATCCTTAAAATAGAGAGGTTCACCAATGGTAAGAATTGGTATAATATCTTTATTTTCAAGTTTAAGCTCATCCATGGGTGTAGACTTTTGTGTTAAGGTAAATCCTGGTTTGACTGATGGACTTGGTTCTGCAGGTGGGTAAATAACAAGGTTCTTTGTGATTTCTCCATTGGATATTACCATATTTCCTTATCGACACCTAATGTAAGAGCATCTCCGGTAGTGAGCCAAGGCCTACCTAGAATCAAAGGATGCTCCCCGGCTGAAGATTAAATGTGCAACACCAAAATATTGATAGGGTATTGCCAAGAATCTACAGAGATGGTCACATCTTCCAACTTCCCTATTGGTCTTACAGTGGATCAGTTTGCAAGTTCTAGGACTCTAGGGATTGGTTTAAGGGTGAGTAGGCCCAAGGTTAGTACATTTGTTGATGTTATAACGTTAATTGCAACTCACAGCTCTACCAACACATTTGGGAAATCAACTCCATTAATTTTCACTGTAAGGATCAGGTTTCGTGGATCACCATATTTGACAGCTGTAGTTTTTCCCAGCATTTTGTTTGATAATTTCCCCATGACATGAATAGTGGGTGGGTATTTTGATTTTCTTCTAATATTTTTAGAACAAAATTCTTGAATCATTTTAGCATAGATCGACACATCCTTCATAGCTTGAAGTAATGGGATTTTGACAAATTAGTTTTGTAATTCCCCCAAAAAGTCAAATTCAAGGTGAGGAATTTGTTTGCACAAGGAAAGTCTCTCAGGATAAGGTGGGTCATTTTGACCACCTCGAGTGACAATTGTTTGAGTGGGGGAATTTTGTTTTGTGGTAATTTGTATCAAATCACCCCCGGTCTTTCTAGAAAGGTTTCTAGGTTCTGGTTCTGAGACTTCATCATCAGTATGTTCAACAATTATCAGTGAAGTCTTAGTATTTACCATCTGTCCAAAATGAAGATTGAATTCATTGCATTCTATGGTAGCAATATTATATGTGGGAAGATTGAGTATCTCAACCTACAGGGATCCCCTATTATTCAGGTTCGAGTTGGATTGAACAGGTCATTGTGGACGACGAGGAGGATTGTTGGTGGAGGCATTAGATGGAATTTGTAACTGTTGTGGTGGCATAGGTTGGGAAAATTGATTTATAGGAAGAGGAGATCCACACTAGCTCTGGGACCATGAAGGGGCTAGACAGGGTTAGGGGGACCATGACTATCGGGTTATTGGATACTGATATTATTATGGCCACAAAGGTGAGAATGGTACAGGCTGAGACCCAAAATTCAAACTATTAAAATACTGAGAAGGATCTTGAGACATACCTTGATTCATATTTTGTGGTTGTGATTTCCATGGCTTCTTTGATCCCATGAAGCAAAGCTAATCTACTTCATTTTCTTCTTGAAACACTGCCTTCATCCCAGAAAGAGATGGACACGTGTTGGTAGAATGGATCTACTCACATATTACACAAGTTTCAATTTTGATGAGTAGACATTCCTTTAGTGGGTGCTTCTTCCCGCATTGAGGGCATAAAATGGCCATCGCCTTCTTGGCTTCCATCTATTTCTATTTTTCCTGCAAAATGTCCAACTGTGAGGACAATGTGCTTAGAATATCAGTCCTCAAATTATCTAGCAAGTTCCCAATTTCTACTTTTGTAACCCCACCACTAGATGTCTTGAGATCTCATATTCCTTGCTTATGCCTTGCAACTCCACGTGAACATTTGATGCACAACTCACAGATGGTGTCAAATTCTTCCTTTGATATATATCCTTTTCCTACCATGTATAGGAGTTCCAGGGAGTCTTCCCTCAGTGCTCAGAGAAATATTATCTTTAAAATATCCTTATCCAAGTCACTATGGCCTGATCTTTGCATGTTGTATTTAAAGCATTCCACAAAGTCCTCCATGTTCTCATCCTCTTTCTGCGTAATCTTAAAGATTTCCTCCTTAATGTCTCAAGACTTGCAGTAATCCTGATATTTTTCAAGGAAATTTTTCTTCATGTCATCCCATGTTGTAATATATTTTCCCCCTAAACCCATAAACCATCTCAGAGATGCTCCTTTTAGAGTAGCAGGGAAAATCTTATATTTTTTAGCATAAAAAATATAACCATATCCTTGATAGGCAACATCTAATTTGAAGAGGAATGTGTTCGAATCTTCGGAAGAGAGACCATGGAAATTAGGTAATTCTATTAAAGGAACAGGCTTCATAGGTTCATCACCTCTAATATCTCCAATTGGAAACTCGATCGTAGAAGTTGTATGGGCCATGAATATCTTCCAATATTCACTTGGGATTTCAATAGGTTCTGGTTGTTCTATAATGCATGGTTTATTTTGTCTAACAACACTCCCTCGATCAAATGGCGGAGTTAATTCCCTTGAGTCTCCTTCCTCTTCCTCCTAACTTGCAATGCTTAATTCCCCAAATCCTCTAATTCCTATTTCTTCTTCCCTAAGTTCTGCTTTTGTTATTAGAGAAGGCTCTAGTTGTGAAATTGACTTTCCTCTAGATCTTGTATGGGATCTAACCCTAACAGCAACTAGTGATGATGCTCTTGACTCAGCTCTTGAAATGATCTCTTGGATATAGGTAATTCTCCCTAGATCTTTCATCCCTCTTTTTGGGGGTCTTCCTCTACCCATTTTGTTTGTTTCTCTCTTCATACAATCTGAAAGCGAAGAAAAAACTTCCAAACAAATCTAAGGCTCAAGTCCCAAAACAGGGTAAAAGAAAATTACTTGACTAGGATGAGAGGATGACCCTTATAATTGATAGAAAAATAAACAATCCAACAATTTCAGCTCGGGCCCTGGAAGAGGTTTAGTACAAACTTCACCTAATTAGGGTGAGAGATTTTTCCTAGAATCAAGAAAACAAAAGAAAAAATAAACCAGTTGTAAAATCTAAAGCTCGGGTCCTCAAAGAGGTAAAAAATACCTAATTGGGATTAGAGATTGTTCCTAAAGGAAAAGAAAAGAAAAGCAAACCAATCACAAAATCCAAATCTCAGGTCCTAAAAGAGGTGAGAACTACCTAATCAGGACGAGATATTGTTCCTATGGTCAATAGTGGTCTTAATTTTGCGCCTTAGATAGCCTCCCAAACAATGGCACCAAAATGTTGGTGTTTAGATATGAATTATGGATTTCACCCTTCCCCACATTTATTGTCAACCTGGGGCTCGTTAATTGTTTTAAGGCTACCATGCAAATTCTATGCAGGCCACAGGTTCCCTACCCAACATTGAACATTCAAACAAGCATAATAAATGAGTAACAATAAGCTAGACAATAACAACAAATTAGAGTAACATCAATCTGAATTCATATCAACACAAAATCGATAAATCATTAACAACAATAGAAAGGAAATCATAACAACAAAACCAACATCAATATGTGCACACAACTAATCCAATATCACCTAATCAGGAGAGTAGGCATAACTCTTCAAATAGGGTTGTGGCCACGTTGTGGCAAGGATCGAAGATTACACAAAGTTCAGGAAATTAGAATTGCATTGATCAAGAAAGGAACACAATAAAGTCTGATGTTACACTTCTTGGATCCAGTGTTTGCATTTCTACCCCGATAACCATTAATTATACATTGTATCATTACAAAAATAATATTAACGAACTTAGAAAGTACGGTGCCTATGTCTGCTAGAAAATATATAGTAATCGTTAAAACATAAATATAATACAAATGATAGCAATTGTATCAATCCATCATCTCCTCGTTGGTTGAACATCATTGCAACCCCTGTCCTGGAATAGCACTGCCAGCTCATTAGCAACCATTGCATTGATTCGTAGCCTGCTAGTCAACATTATCTTGATTCTGCAAAAGAACTTTAATCAGCGAGTCACATAGGTAGTGTTCCCCTAGAACTACATTTCATTAATCAATATTTCAAAGAGACATGACAAATTAATACACCTTCGTTGTTTTGAGACATAAATTAACCTTGCAAAAATTGTGGAATGGGTAAGGTGAAATGGATAAAAGCAGGTAAAAATGGGAAAATTTATCAACCAACAACTCCCTCTCTTAGTTTCCTTCTAGACCTTGACAAAGAATTCAATGGCATTGCCTATACCTTCAAGGATTTCCTCCTGTCAATATTCCTTTGGAAGAGAAAAGGGTCGAACCCACATCAAGGCAGCAAGGAAGTTTTCCTTCTCTAAATTATATTGCTCCTTCCAAAAATCACCTAAAGAGCCCTACATTATTAATAAAATATGTACCTCATTTAAAAACCATTTATCTATCTTCCAAGCTAGAGAAAATGAAAGTGAATAATCCTTTGGCCCCTAGCCCCAGTTCTATTTGACCTTGGAAATTCTATTTATTTTGGATCCATCCAATTATACTTTTCAAAGGGCCATAATCCAATGAACTTGCGATCAGAGCATGATCCTACATATATTGGATATATTCTTTGATAGAATTTATCCCCATAATTTGGATCTTGCACCGCTTTTGGAAGCAATGCCCTAAATTTCTAGCTTGCCAAGAGGCACCCAGAGGAGGTTTCTCTGAGAAATTAGAAACCCTACTTTGGCCAACTGCTCTATAAAAATGATGTCAAATATGAGGAGATTAAAAGGGAATCTAGGATCTTTAGGAACTCCCGAAACAATCTACTTCAAAGCTAATGGAGCTAATCATAAACAACTATGTAGAAAAAACCTTGTTTAAACAATATTTTTAAAATACATATAAAATATTATATTTGAATAATTGTATATATCACATGCACATCAGTTGTGCAAAAAAATTGTTTAAATTTGAAAGATGTAATATGTTGTTTTATTATAATGCCCAAAATACCATATGAATAAAATAAAATTATAAAAAATTATGTAATGTCAAATTCAAATTTGAATAAAATAAAATAAAATCTAATCTAATTTTCTATAAATAATTTAATTTTTCAAATTTGTAGATATCCATAATTAAGTGTTACACCATGTTAAATCGAAAGTATATCACACTAATATTTTTAATGGATATACTATATTTATAACTTACAATTTTTTAGACTTTAAATAATGCTAGGTAAAGTTTTGAAGTTAAAATAAAATAAACATCATTTATCCAAAAATTAATATTTTATAAATTTTGATTACATCAATAGGTGATTCCTTCTTGAAAATGATCAAGTGAACCATTGTCTACCTTTTTCTCTCTTTCGTCTGATCAATTGAACTATTATTTACCGTTGATTAGGCTAATACATAGATTCCATCACCATGTATCCGCATATTAGGGGTTTAGTTTTTCCATTTTCTTGTTGTGGACATTTGTGAGACTAGTTTATCTTTTAGCTCGATGATTTTTGTTCATTTAATCATGGCTACATTATCTCTGGGGATTCTTTTGAAACTCCCACAAAATATGAACATTGACTTGAAAGGTACAACACCTCAATGACTGGGAGGGTGAATAATGCAACCAATGGAAGGGAGTAGATTTCAATTCTCAATCAGGTTGCATTGTTAAAATGGATTTGGTCTCAATGCAACTCGCAGGTTTGATTCTTAGAAAAATTTGTATCCTCACGATGCTCTAGATTTTGGGCTTGCGGTAAGAATAATATTAGTGTTGTCATTCTCGATTGCATAGCGAATTATCATCCCTACGAACTCTTTCATTTTATGGAAACGAGATCGCAGGTTCGATTCATGCCTCTCTTGGAAGCCTAAACTTATTACTCACTCTAAATCTTGAGTAAAATCAGCTCATCGGCACCATTCTAGTGGTGCTCTTGGCTCTGGGAAACCTGGAGGAGTTGTCACTGGATGGAAATTGGAATTTAGGTGGTGATATACCAGGATGGATTGGTAAGTTGAAAAAGATCAAATTCTTGTATCTTTAACTAAATAAATTCATGGGGAAAATACCGCCTTCATACTCAAAATACGGCCTGTGTTTCTCAACAAGTTGTCAAGTAACCATCATTCCCACTAACTTTCCTAGATAGCAGCCATGATATTTATGTACATAACTTTGCGTTATATTTGATATTAGTTGTGAATAAGGAAAACTTAGTACCTAGTCGCAAAATGTTGAAAATGAGAGGATAACTCAATCTAATTGAAACTTATAGGTAGAATTTCTCAAATATGAGTGGTGTCTTGAACCAAAGTTCATCAATGGAGGCACTGGTTTTCATGCTTTATGCAATTGTGAATCTTACTTTCTTCTTGTGGTATACCTAGTGCAATTGATTTTAATGTTTTGATGGAACCCTAGTAAGTCTCTCTCCATGGCCTCTTTTTGGTTTTAAGAGCATAATGTTATGTAATTTCCATCTATGTTTATGTGGGTGCTCGTAGGGGATTTATGCCCTCTCTGCTAGAAGAGGCCTCAACTTGGAATAGGTATGTGGTTTTACGCATATGCATTGTCAACTATGTGGTCAATTTGAACTTTTTGTAGGTTGTTTCTCTACTTGAGATGTTGGTATTATATTTGGAACTAAATAGTCAAAAAATAATGACTCCAAATGTGCTTGTATAGGTTGGAATGGAATACTAGGCTCGTTGGTCTCACATAGCTCTCTGGCATGCCTCGTTGTGACATATGCATGAGGTATAACTACATTTTATAGAAAGGTGGACTAAGAATTAATTATTTAAAAGAAAAACCCAACTCTAACATAGCATATAGGTTTTGCACTACGTAATTCCATTTTTCTCCATTGATTATAGTTGTGGAGATGTTAGTTTTACATTCTAATTGAGAATACACTTTCGTTGGGTAGTCCCATCACAAGCCAAGGGAGGGGCAATTTGAATTAAATGATGTGTTTTTTTATCATCAGCGCTATTCCAACCATTGCATTGTTGGCTTATGGAATTTTTAACAAAGTCCTTGTGCCAGGTCTTTACATTGGTGGTGCATTTTGAAAAATTCCTCAGGGGCTTAGTATCACTGTTTTTGGGATGACATATATGTTTGTCTGTGATGGTCTTGTTCATTGTCACTTTTCTATTGGGCCTATTGCAGATGTTCCATATCTTCTTAAGGTAGCAGCTGCACATTAGGTTTGTTCCTAGATTCCTTATCATAGCTCTATACTTCACTGCATCTATCTGTGAGTTCCACATAGATTTGTTTCCAGTAACTAGTGAATCTCATACAGATTTTTTAAATGCCACTGCAGCTTCATCATGCACAAAAGTTTAATGGTGTACCATATGGTAGTTTCCTTTAACCAAAATTGAGTTTTCTTATTCCCTTATAATTGTTTGCACCATTGTATTTCATATATCTTTGGAGTATACATGTGTGATCTTAGGTGAACATATATTCATAGTTTATTGATTTTTAAGTTTAATAGGAACTGGAAGATGTTGGAGGTCATGAACTGCTAGAGAAATTTTATAATAGTAAAATAAAGGGTCTCCAAAAGCTTCACTGAAGGCTCTAACTTTCCTTCTTGTTGGCTTAGGGAGTCATGAACTAGGTTCGAAGTTAGTTGCACACACCAATAAAACCCTACACTACTGGCCCTTTCGGAAACAACCCACATATCGAAGGCTGCAGTCTCACCTGAAGAAGTATGGGTGGATGGAAGAACCAAGTTTCTGCATCCAGAGACTAGTGTGATGTCTTCCAATACCTTAGATCTGTCTCCGCACATATCAACAGATTCCTAGGGCTCGTCATTGTCACTCTGTAAAAACGACCTTCATACTTCCGCGAAGGTCCATGATTAGTCCTTGCTATCATTTAACAGTCGATCTACCTACTTACGCGCATCAGAAAGAAATCCTAAATTGGTGTTCGCACAGATTTGCTTAAGTCATTAATAAGCATAACAGAAATCACTAGAGTCTTCGCGGAAGTGTTTAAACAGGTATTGTGTAGATTATTAAGACTGATTCAAGATAATCAGGTAGCATACAATCAATATTTCATATAACAAGTTATTTATCAACAGCATATAACATAAAAATATATGAACATAAATACTCAATGATTCTTCGGAAAATTGTCTTTGTTGATCTCAATTCATGGATTATAGACTCAAACTACCCTGCACACACATCTGCAGGGGTCCCCATACTTAGCTATGGACTCTACCTAGGCCTCTGTGCACTTAGCTACGGAGCATTTCTTTCCCTATCTAAGTGCAGGAAGCAAAGCCTTCTTTCCTTAGCTCTTGCCTATGACTCTTCAATCAACCCAATCCTCTATCTTTTTTCCATCTATTTTTCTCTTCCTTTCACTAAGGCTCAACTATTTATATAATTTTTTCATACCATGTCGTGGTCCGCAGACCAGTGTGAATCTTAAAAACCGACTCAAAACTTATCCAAAACAAGAGGCTAAGCCCCTTAGACCCCTATTCATCTATGCGTTCTGCATCAACAAATCACAGATACTTTACATCTTTTACAAAATTGTACCAAAATTTGGGTTATCTAATCCCAAACTAACCCAGGGGACCCCATCCCAACGGGCCCCCAACACAAAGATCATGACTTACCCTTGAGTCACTCTTCTGGCACCGTGATCTTATTGCAAAGATCCCCCAGCTCCACCTAGATAATTGCAACTTCAGCAGTGCTTTGTGTTGCAATCCCTTAAGCTTATCTTGAATGGAGATCGTGATCCGATAAGCCTCATCCAACCAAGGTTGCAACTTGGCCTTTAGCAAGGCCTCTTTCTTCTGCACTTCTTCTACCTATGCCAGTAGCTGCTTTCTGTCTTGTAACTTGGCAAGGCACTGTGCTAGTGCTAAGGTGTGCGTAGTGGCCCTGACCTCATCATATTGGCACTGCATCTCCCTTACCTTTGTGTTCAATGTTTGTAGGTTCGGATCCTCCTATAGATTGGTCCATAGCTCCATATCTTGATCAAACATTGCCGCATAGTCAGTGACTGTGGTATCCAAGGTAGCCATGCCCACAATTATGATTCCGCATTGCTCTCGGACCTTAGGCGGATTCGTGGGCTGCAACTTCAACTGTAGCTCTGCAATCTTCATGTTGAACTTGAAAGTTACTCATCCAACTTCTACTCTAGTCTCACGCACACCAGTGATTAATTTTCTAATTTTAGCTTCAAGTTGTGCATCCTCCGGGATGTGAAGTTCAGGCACTGTCTTACAGGGCTTCACTATTGTTGACTCTAGACTCGAACTACATGCCTATAGTGCTTCCTTTTCCTTTAGAGATTGTGTCTTCTCAATGAACATTTGTTCATTGTTGAATTTGTACTCACTTATGAGGTTGAGGGCGTGCTTCTCCCTGGTGCTCAACTCATCTGTCACCCCCTTATGCAGCACATGCAGGGTTTCAAGGGAGAGTGTTGCTATATATAGTCTTATATCCTTCATTGTACTAAGTACAATACGATCCTTGGTTGACTTTGTGCGCATGGACCCATTTGGAAATGGTATAGTTCTGAGATCGAGGATCCTTACTAGCTCTGTTGCTTGGCTTGTCCCAGGTGTCAGGTTCACTTGCTCTGCGCTCACTTTTCTGACGCCCGCTTATATTCTGCTAGTTTGGATCTGTAGCTCGCGCTGATCCTTTTGGATGCTCCTAGTGTCTACATGTATTGTTGGTCAAATTGCTATAGCACATCTTTCATTGTATCTCTTAATTTTTTGTTGATCTCATCGAGATTGCTTTCTGTCAATACCATGGGATCAACCTTTGCTTTATCATAATGCCCAAAATACCATATGAAAAAAATAAAATTTTAAAAAATTATGTAATGTCAAATTCAAATTTGAATAAAATAAAATAAAATCTAATCTAATTTTCTATAAATAATTTAATTTTTCAAATTTGTAGATATCACATAATTAGTGTTACACCATGTTAAATCGAAAGTATATCACACTAAATTTAATAATGGATATATTATTTAAATATAGTATATAACTTACAATTTTTAGACTTTAAATAATGTTACGTAAATTTTTGAACTTAAAATAAAATAAACATCATTTATCCAAAAATTAATATTTTATAAAATTTGATTACATCAATAGGTGATTCCTTCTTGAAAATGGTTAGGCAAACCATTGTCTACCTTTTTCTCTCTTTTGTCCGATCAATTGAACTATTTTTTATCGTTGATTAGGTTGATACATAGATTCCATCACCATGTATCCGCATATTAGGGGTTTATTTTTACCATTTTCTTGCCATGGACATCCGTGAGACTAGTTTATATTTTAGCTTGATGATTTTTGTTCATTTAGTCATGGCTACATTATCTCTCGGATTCTTTTGAAACTCCCACAGAATATGAACATCAACTTGAAAGTTACAGCACCTCGATGACTGGGAGGGTGAAGAATGCAACCAATGGAAGGGAGTAGATTGCAATTCTCAATCAGGTTGCATTACTAAAATGGATTTGGTCTCAATGCAACTCGCAGGTTCGATTCTTAGCAAAATTTGTATCCTCACAATGCTCCAGATTTTGGGCTTGCTGCAAGAATAATATTAGTTCCGCCATTCTCGATTGCATAGTGAATTATCATCCTTGTGAACTCTTTCACTTTATGGAAACGAGATCGCAGGTTCAATTCATGCCTCTCTTGGAAGCCTAAACTTATTACTCACTTTAAATCTTGAGTAAAATTAGCTCACCGGCACCATTCTAGTGGTGCTCTATGCTCTGGGAAACCTGGAAAAGTTGTCACTAGATGGAAACTGGAATTTAGGTGGTGATATACCAGGATGGATTGGTAAGTTGAAAAAGATCAAATTCTTGAATCTTTCACTAAATAAATTCATGGGGAAAATATCGCCTTTGTACTCTTGTACTCAAAATACAGCCTGTGTTTCTCAACAGGTTGTCAAATAACCATCATTCCCACTAACTTTCCTAGATAGCAGCCATGATATTTATGTACATAACTTTTGCGTTATATTTGATGTCAGTTGTGAATAAGAAAAACTTAGTACCTAGTCGCAAAATGTTGACAATGAGAGGATAACTCAATCTAATTGAAAGTTAAAGGTAGAACTACTCAAATATGAGTGGTGTCTTGAACCAAAGTTCATCAATGGAGGCACTGGTTTTCATGCTTTATGCAATTGTGAATCTTACTTTTTTCTTGTGGTATACCTAGTGCAATTGATTTTAATGTTTTTATGGAACCCTAGTAAATCTCTCCCCATGGCCTCTTTTTGGTTTTGAAGAGCATAATGTTATGTAATTTCCATTTATGTTTATGTGGGTGCTTGTAGGGGATTTATGTCCTCTCTGCTAGAAGAGGCCTCAACTTGGAATAGTTATGTGGTTTTAGGCATATGCATTGTCAACTATGTTGTCAATTTGAACTTTTTGTAGGTTGTTTCTCTACTTGAGATGTTGGTATTATATTTGGAACTAAATATTCATAAAATAATGACTCCAAATGTGCTTGTATAGGTTGGAATGGAATACTGGGCTCGTTGGTCTCACATAGCTCTTTGGCATGCCTCGTTGTGGCATATGCATGAGGTACAACTACATTTTACAAAAACGTGGACTAAGAATTAATTATTTAAAAGAAAAACCCAACTCTAACAAAGCATATAGGTCTTGCACTACGTAATTCCCTTTTGCTCCATTGGTTATAGGATTGTGGAGATGTTAGTTTTACATTCTAATTGAGAATCCACTTTCATTGGGTAGTCCCATCACAGGCCAAGGGAGGGGCATTTTGAATTAAATCATGTGTTTTTTTTTATCAGCGCTATTCCAACCATTGCATTGTTGGCTTATGGAATTTTTAACAAAGACCTTGCGCCAGGTCTTTACATTGGTGTTGCATTTTGAAAAATTCCTCATGGGCTTGGTATCACTGTTTTTGGGATGACATATATGTTTGTCCATGATGGTCTTGTTCATTGTCGCTTTTCTATTGGGCCTATTGCAGATGTTCCATATCTTCTTAAGGTAGTAGCTGCACATCAGGTTTGTTCCTAGATTCCTTATCATAGCTCTATACTTCACTGCATCTATCTGTGAGTTCCACATAGATTTCTTTCCAGTAACTAGTGAATCTCATACAGAATTTTTTAAATTCCACTGCAGCTTCATCATGCACATAAGTTTAATGGTGTACCATATGGTAGTTTCCTTTAACCAAAATTGGGTTTGCTTATTCCCTTATAATTATTTGCACCATTGTATTTCATATATCTTTGGAGTATACATTTGTGATCTTAGGCGAACATATATTCATAGTTTATTGATTTTTAAGTTTAACAAGAACTGGAAGATGTTGGAGGTCATGAACTGCTAGAGATATTCTATAATAGTAAAATAAAGGGAATCCAAAAGCTTCAGTGAAGGCTCTAACTTTCCTTTTTGTTGTCTTAGGGGGTCTTGACCCAGGTTTGAAGTTAGTTGCACACACCAATAAAACCCTACACTACTGGCCCTTTTAGTAAAAACCCACATATCAAAGGTTGTAGTCTCACCTGAAGAAGTATGGGTGGATGGAAGAACCAAGTTTCTGCATCCAGAGACTAGTGTGATGTCTTCCAATACCTTAGATCCGTCTCCATGCATATCAACAAATTCCTAGGGCTCGTCATTGTCACTCTGTTAAAATGACCTTTAGACCTTCGCGAAGGTCCATGATTAGTGTTTACTAACATTTAATAGTCGATCTACCTACCTACACGCATCAGAAAGAAATCCTAAATTGGTGTTCGCACAGATCTACTTAAGTAATCAGTAAACATAATAGAAATCACTATAGTCTTCGCGGATGAGTTTAAACAAGTATTGTGTACATTATGAAGACTTATTCAAGATAATCGGGCAGCATTCAATCAATATTTCATAAAACAAGTTATTTATCAGCAACATATAACATAAAAATATATGAACATAATAACTCAATGATTCTTCGGAAAATTGTCTTTATTGATCTCAATTCATGGATTATAGACTCAAACTACCTTGTGCACACATCTGCAGGGGTCCGCATACTCAACTACAGACTCTACCTAGGCCTCTACGCACTCAGCTGCGGAGCCTTTCTTTCCATATCTAAGTGCAGGAAGCAAATTCTTCTTTCCTTAGCTCCTGCCTAAGACTCTCCAATCAACCCAATCCTCTATCTTTTTTCCATCTAGTTTTCTCTTCTTTTAACTAAGGCTCAACTATTTATATACTTTTTTCATACCATGTCATCATCCACAGACCATGGGTGAATCTCAAAAACCAACTCAAAACTTATCCAAAACAAGAGGCTAAGCCCCTTGGACTCCTATTCATCTACGCGCTTTGCATCCACAAATCGCGGATACTTAACATCTTTTATAAAATTGTACCAAAATTTGGGTTATCTAACCTCAAACTAACCCAGGGGACCCCATCCCAATAGGCCCCCAACACAAGTATCATGACTTACCCTTGAATCACTCTCTGGCACCGCGATCTTACTACGAAGATCCCCCAACTCCACCTAGATAATTGCAAATTTAGCATTGCTCTGTGTTGTTGCCCGTTAAACCTCCTCGACCAATTTTTTAGCATTTGGTCCTTCTACTTCCAGCCTCATCATTCGTTAGTTCTACTGCAGTCCCTTAGGCTTATCTTGAATGGAGATCGTGATCTGATAAGCCTCATCCAACCAAGGTTGCAACTTGGCCTTTAGCAAGGCCTCTTTCTTCTGCACTTCTTCTACCTATGCCAGTCGATGCTTTCTGTCTTGTAACTTGGCAAGGCACTGCACTGGTGCTAAGGTGCACATAGTTGGCCTAACCTCATCATATTGGCACTGCATCTCCCTTACCTTTGTGTTCAATGTCTGTAGGTTCGAATCCTCCTATAGATTGGTCCATGGCTCCATGTCTTGATCAAACATTGCCGCATAGTCAGTGATTGTGGTATCCAAGGTAGCCATGCCCTCAATTATGATTCCACATTGCTCTCAGACCTTAGGTGGAGTCATGGGCTACAACTTCAACTACATCTCTGCAACCTTCATGTTGAACTCGAAATTTACTCATCCAACTTCTACTCTAGCCTCATGCACACTAGCGACTAATTTTCTGATTTGATCTTCAAGTTGTGCATCCTACGGGATGTGAAGTTTAGGCATTGTCTTAGAGGCCTTCGCTACTGCTGACTCTAGACTTGAACTACGCACCTGTAGTGCCTCCTCTTCCTTTAGAGCTTATGTCTTCTCAATGAACATTTGTTCATTGTTGACTTTGTACTCACTTATGAGGTTGAAGGTGTGCTGCTCCCTGGTGCTCAACTCATCTGTCACCCCCTTATGCAGCGCATGCAGGGTTTCAAGGGAGAGTGCCACTATATTCAGTCTTATATCCTTTCTTGTACTAAGTACAATACGATCCTTGGTTGACTCTGTGCGAATGGAACCATCTGGAAATGGTATAGCTCTGAGATCGAGGATCCTTACTAGCTCTATTGCTTGGCTTGTCCCAAGTGTCAGGCTCACTTGCTCTGCACTCGGTTTTCTAATGCCCGCTTGTATTCTACTCGTTTGGATCTGTAGCTCGCACTGATCCTTCTGGATGCTCCCAGTGTCTAAATGTATTGTTTCTCAAACTGCTATAGCACTTCTTTCGTTGTATCCCTTAACTTTTTTGTCGATCTCATCAAGATTGATTTCTGTCAATACCATGGGATCAACCTTTGTTTTATGAAATTTCTTATTTGTCTATGTTCCACCCTTCTGCTCCTTGGCACATTTTTTCAAAATAAAGAAGGTTCTCTTCCCCTCATCAACTCCTCCGCCTTGGTTTGAAATCTCTTCTTCCTTTGTCTCCAGCTAAGGTGACCTATCACCTTTCTGTGGCTCACGCTATTTTTTTTCTGCCTGCTCCTTAGCAACGCACTCTTGCTCTATGTGAGCATTTTTGTAGCTTCCTTCTTTTTTTCTTCTGCTAGGGCATGCACAGCTTTCTAAGTGACCTCCTTTCTTTTTTGCTCAATAGAACTTTCCACGCCCATGCTTATTCCAACATCTAACTCTAACGGGGCGAACCACTTTGTAGGCCATAATCCTACGATCTTTGGCACATCCGTTTTTGACACCAAATATGGATATTGGTTCCATTTCTACTCTGGATCCTTCTGTGCATAGATATAGACTTTGTGGAAGTCATCCTTGAACGTCGCGTAGGTTGAAAACTACGTGAACAAGGTTGGGGACAACCTTGGACGTTGATTGATTACCATATGGAGATCCATTTCCATAAAATTCCAAAATACCTTTTCTTTCTGTAATCCGTGTGGCATCCTTTGTAGACCATATAGAGGTGAATTGCACTGCCTCTGGCAACCCTTCCTCAAGAGAAGGAAATTGGCTATCCTCTGGCAATCTCCCTGCAACGAGCAAAATTGACAGCAACAACCAAGCATAGTGGAATGACTTGGTTTCCTCCTAGGCCTATCAATAGTTTGCTAGGAACTCCTGACAAATGTACCATGCCAAATTAAATTGTATGCCTTTCGTGCACTACGCAACAAGTGAAACTACTGGCGCCAAAACTTCGTCTGTGCGGCATTTTCTCATAACCTTTCCTGCTAGAATCTAGGCAGCAAACTGAATTTCCCATTCTGAAATAGAGACAATGGAATACCCTCGCTACTTTTTTATTAGCCCAAACTCCTTCTTCATCTTGTGTGCCAATTCTTTCTCTCTAGTTTTCCCCCAAACTCCTTGATAGGGTTCACGCCTTTATAACGAATCCACTTGATTTTGTGAATCAACATGTCCATGATGGGGATACTCTCCTATCCATAAGCATCCATCATGCAACAGCATGAGGAGCTAGCTCACACACATGGTAATAATGTTAGAGCAGTGATAATGTGGCACTAGTAGCATGTTCAACAATCCCAACTGCTCAACTCCGTGGATCCATTCCATTGGCTCTAATGTTGTAACACTCGTTTCTTCATAATAGATCTTTCACATATATTTATTTGTCACCAAATGTGGAAATTTAGTGTGGTTTGCGAGATCCCAATCATCCATCTTTAACAACGACACCTGCACGAGTTGAGGACTTTCAAAGGCTACCTGCTCAGGAAGCAGGAGCGTGGACACTGTAAACTTTTTAGTATCAGGGTCCTACGTTACCTTATCTTTTCCCTTTTGTGGAGGGATATGATTTGGCAGCCACATCACAAGTTTGATCCCCTCAGCGTCCACATCCTTGATGCCTTGGAATTCTTCTTCCTCAAGGTCCACCACCTGTTCATGTTTCTTATCCTTTTTCTCCAGGTTCTTCCTCGGCGACATCTTCACCAACACCTTCTTCTGCTTCTCCTTTATGGATTTCTTTGGCTTGGCTGGTTTTTCTTCTATAGTAGGGATGTACTTCAGCCTAGGTGACCTCGGCACCATATGCACAATAGCTAGAGCTTCATACTTACAACTTTTAGGGTTGTTGTGTCAGAGAGAGAAACATCACCACTAATAGTTTCAGCAAGGTTTGTCATAGACATTTTCTCAAGAATAAGTTGATGGTTTATCTCAGGAAATTCAATAAACACTTGTCTCGCAACTAAATCTTCCCAATCTTGAAGATTCATCCAGCGAAGGCAATATCACTCAACTGTAATTCTCAGATACCAAAGTTTTTTCTTGTAGACCAACATGTCATATTTATAGGTTCTTTTGAATTCAAATCTGACTATTCCCCCCAAATTCTGATAATAAATGTTGTTTTGGCATCATATCTTCAAATATTTTTGCCTTAATTTCCACCAACCCACTCCACAAAACCATTTTCTAGCCGTCAAATCATGAATAGTAACTCTAATGATCATTTTCTTGCTGGGCCGCGTGATACCTTCCCCCATGGCATAGCTTCCTGAGCACAACTTCATTTGTTGCATCTTCATTTCTCTCTGCGTAGCCTGGTCATTGCCTTGTCGTCCAACACGGGTAGTGTAGTTTATATTCCCATGCTCCCTTGCAACTGCTTGGCGCACTAAGACTACCTTGCTTCCATATAGTCATTTATTGTGCAGGATTCCCTATATACAATTTCAACCTTCTCCCATTCAATTTTCTCGGGAAGTGTTCCCCATTCAGCTTCGCGAGCTGATCCAAGCCACCATCTGTAATTTCCTTGACAATATATGGCCCTAACCAATGCATCTGGAATTTACCTGGAAATTTAGTGAACTTACTATCATATAATAGGACAATATCATTTACCTTGAATGTGTGAAGCTTGATATGCCAATCATGCCATGATTTTTCGCAATCCTTTTGTACTTGTTGATGGATTCCTACCAAAAATTGGTCTTCTTCAAGCTCCATCAACTACACGAGCCGTTCCTCAAAGGCCTCGCGATCTGCCATGTCTGTCAAAGTTGTTATGCGCAGAGTACGTATAATGTATTCCATTGGCATTACAAATTCGACCACGTAGACCGATCTGGACGGTGTTTGTCCTGTCAGCTTCTTACAAGTAGTCCTATAAGCCCATAACATTGCAGGTACGTGTACATCCCACTCATTTCATTGCTCGTTACAGATCTTCATCAACGCATTCTCCAAAATCTTGTTAAAAGATTCTACAATTCCATTTGCCTGCAGGTGATATGGTGTACCCTTTTTATGGTAGACCTGGAACTACTCAGTCAACACGCTGATTGTTTCATTCAGAAAGTGCATACCCCTATCACTCATCAACACTTTCAGGCATCCAAATCTGGTTGATACATATTCAAATAAGAACTTTTCTGTCATATCGCCTGTAGAATCCTTATCCAGTTGTGCTTTCGCCCATCTGGTTAGATATTCTGTCGCAGTGACAATATAGTGTGCACCCATTTTCTTTCCAAGGGGATGAATTGGCCCAACAAAATCAATCGTCCACTTCTCAAATGGTTGCAAGGAAACCCGAGGATATAGGGGTAACTCATCCCTTCGCGATGGTCTACCAGTTCTTTGACATGCATCGCACGCCTTACAGTATGCCTTAGAATCCTTGTGCAATGCTGGCCACCATAGACCTGCACGCAAAATCTTCTGTACAGTTGCTTTGTCTACAGAATGTCCTCCCATAGCTCCCCCATGAGCTTCAGTGAGAATGTTGTCCCACTCAAATTCTGGCACATATCTTTGCAATATTTCATCTGCACCCATTTTATACAAATGTCCCGCAATAACTGAAAAATCAGTCGCGCACATTACTAATTCCTTCTTTTGCTAACTTGTATATCCTTCTGGTGCCATTCCCATAGTCAAGAAGTGAATAATATCTGCGAAATGGTCATCTATTATGTGCACCACAAAGAGCTACGCATTTGCAACCCTTCCTCCAGATTACTAAGTTCCTCTTCTATTTCAATCCGCGACAGATTGTTAGGTCCTGCATTTAACCTTCCTGGCTTCACAATGACTTCAAAAGTCATATTCCTGAAATAAGAGAAACCATATGCAGATCTTCCCCCCCAACACAGTATTTTTGACTAGGTATTTAAAGGCAGAATGATCTGTATAGATCTTGAAATTCCCTCCTAACAAATAATGCCCGAATTTTTGCAGTGCATAGACCATGGCTAGCCCTTCACACTCAGTTGTTGAATATTTTCTCTCAGTCTTTGATAACTTCCTACTTGCGAAGGCGATAGGATGGTCTAGTTCTCCTTCACCATCCTATGTTAATACTGTAGCCAGCACAATGTAAGAAGCATCCACATGTACATGAAACTCCTTTTTCCAATCGGGGAATATTAAGATCGGCGCAGTGACCATCTTTTATTTCAACACATCTCAGTTGCATTGACATTCTTTGGCCCAACATAATGTCGCATCCTTCTTTAGCAGTTTCTCCATGGGAGCGGCAATTTGAGCATAAGATTTGATAAATTCTCTATAGTAACCCGTATGTCCCAACGTCACGCGCAGATGCCTAAAGTCCCTAGGGGCCTCCAAATTCACAATTACCACAATCTCTGCAAGGTCCACCATCAATCCTTGCTTGCACACAACATGACCTAGCAAGATATCGAAAGGAACATAGAATATGCATTTTTACAAATTCAGCACGATCTGGTATCTGTGACATGTATCCAACATAAGGCACGGACTCACTACATGGAGCTTCACCAAGCCAAACATTGTCTAGACATCAAATTACACTTATAGGAACTTATCAGTGAACTCCTTGAACGTTGCTATGACTACGTCTGAAAATATCGTAGGCGTGTTCTTTAATCCAAATGGCATGATGGTGTACTGAAAACAACCCCACTTCGTCGCGAAGGTTGTCCTGATTCTATCCTCTGGCGCGATCTTGATTTGATGATACCCCAAGAACCCCTCAGTAAAGGAATAGGCCTCCTACCCTCCAATAATTTTTTCTAACACTTCGTTAGTAAATGACATTGGGAATGGATCGTGAACACAAGCATCGTTAAGCTTTCGCAGATCTACACAAATCCTTATTTCGCCTTTTTGTTTCTTCTCTTGTACGACCATTAGGCTCACCCAATTGAATTCTTCAACCAATTCTATGATGCTTGCCTCTAGCATCTTATCCAGCTCTTGGTGAACCTTTTCCTTATACTTAGGATTTAGGCGATAAGGCTTGTATTTAATAGTCTTCGCGTCTGGTTTCACTGTGATCTTCATGACACCCAAATCCTTAATGATTCCCTTTAAGTAAGAAAACTTAGTGGGAAAAATATCCTAGTATTCACGAAGTAATTCAACAACTTTATCTATTTTAGCATCGTCCCAATAATCTCCAATTTTTACGAACTTCGGTTCTTATTTAGTGTCAATGTTTACTTGCCTTGTCTTCAAAGGTGTGGAGATGTCTAGGTTTTCCGTTTGTGGGCCTTAGACTTCGCGATGTCCTCCTGCATTTGAAATATTGATTTTCCGAAGGTCTTCTTCTTCCTCTTCAGTGGTCACACTATAGCATTCCAATGTGTGGTGTAGTTGGGTGCTCCAATCTGGTTGGGTCCATTCCATAGGTTCCTTCAGTGTTATGAAGATAACCACTTTAATTTCTTGTAGCACTTCATCGATGCTTGCACAGTCGTCTTCAAAGCTGAAAGTCAATCAAAAACCTTCCTTCAATACATCCCACTCCGAAGTTCCATGGCGGAGCTTCGTCTCAAGATACCAGTTCATGGGAATTGTACCCAAAGTATGACAAAATATGTGTACCCATTATGGTTGTAGTTTTTCCCCCATGCCTTAGTCCACTTCGACAAGTTATCACGTGGATCATCCTTCCCAATGTACTTCTTAGTCATTCTAGTATTAGCATGCCCAAACTGTAGCTTCATCATTGTCATGTAATCTCGCCAACCCGCAAAACTATCCTTATGCAAACCCCACCATCGTGCAGGCATAGCACACAGCACCAAATCCAATGCTTGAAAGTGGTGGTCCTCAAGGACTTCATGCTCAAAGTCATCCAATAACAGATCTACGTCAGTTAAACAATCATAATAAGGCAATTTTCTTACCTCCAACGAAACACAATGCATCGCCTTCATCATCATATTACATCGCAATGTGGAAACTTCATGTAAGTGATTTTTCCAATTCTCTAACTCCTCATCTGAATCAGAGGTGCAAGAACTCTCCCAGTCCCATGAAATCCACTTATCTATAGTCGGATTGATCTAGTCCTGATCTCGCATTGTTATCTTGTAAATTTGATCAAGTTCATCATCACTTTCACAATCGCGGACTGGTTCAGTATAGCACACCCCTTCTACCAGATTGAGTGGCACTATAACTCGAAGCAACTTTCTTTCAAATGACATTGTCCTCTTCTTCAAATTAATGACCCCATTCATATCAATAGCCTAATCAATTCCCAGGAGTGTGGGGTAGTGATTACTATCATCGAGAGTTTCTATAACTTCAAAGTCTTCCATCACACTCGCACCTTCAATGTCAACTATTACTCCATATAGTCATCCCATGGGGATGATTTTCTGTTGGTTCGCCATTCTGAGTTTAATCATAGAACATTGTTTGTTTTGGAAAAACATCCTTTCCCATCCTTTCCCATGTCTGTTTCGGTAAAATATTCACATCGGACCCCAAATCCAAGATGACCTGGTCCATTTCATAATCAACTATCTATGTTGTTAGCCTCATCTCTCACCCTGTTTGTGCCTTATGCTTGCCAATCTTTCCGACCACGTGGTGTCCATCAGGGGCTTTCTCTTTGCTAGTGCATTTATTTATTGATTCCTATAGGCCTTCACAAACTTTCTATCACACAGTAGCTTCATCCAAGTTTCCAAAAATGTAGTGAGCACAAAAGGATCAACCTCTGCAGGCGCGTTGATTTCTTGCATCTTATCTTGGCTCCCTGAGGTGTAGGCCTCAACAAAGCTCATCATGGCTTCCATAAATTTTTCCTTAGCACAATCCAAATCAAATCCGGATTCATTCTCTAGCGCTTTGCGGACCCATCCCTCTTCTTCAAGCTTTTTACCTTTATCAACACCAGTCATCATTCCACTTCTTAGCACAATATTAACGCTTTGATCTTCTTCGCAAGGCTCAGCCCTCATCATTTGTAAATTCTACATCAGTTGCTAAGACTGTGTTTTCTTCTCTTGCATTTTGATTACTAGCACTAGGCATTCTTCTATAGTATGGTCAAAGTATCTGCAGTATTGACATGATGGGTGTGTAGTATTTTGGCACTATCGTACATAGTGCCCCAGTTGTCCACAGTTGTAGAAGATAATCCAACCACGACCTCTACCAGGTCCTCCTCCTCCTCGGCCCCATCCTTGACCCTGATAACCTCCACGCGCTCCTCTACCGCCTTCATCTAGAGGCCAAGTTTCTTCTTGCATACGGTACATAGGGGTTCTTTCCATCATCAGCTCATAGCTTCGACAGTGGTGCTCATTGTGGCCCATAGATTTGCAGAAATTCAAGCACAAATGTTAGGGTGTCTAAACAAGCTTCTGAAGTAAATGGAAATTATCCATCTCATGTTTCCTAGTAACTAGACAAATGTCACACCACATCACAGCCCCCATGCTCGTCCCTATTGGGGCTTCTGATTTCAGGTGAATAGGCCCCCTTACTATAATATAATTCATGTACATGGGCCAGTGATCCTTATTGTTCCCATGGCCCTTGCACTTCAAACACCATACTTTTGCATGCATTTATGGTTTAGTCTCCTTGTCTTTCTTCAAACTTTGTAATTCTAGGTGTAAGCTCACTAATTGTGAGTGAATATGTTGTACTCCTAGGTTCGTATCCTGAATAGTTGATGCATGCAGCCTCATCATGATTTACAAGGCTTCTTCCTGTGTTGCTATCTTTTGTTGTGATAGAGCGATTCTCAAATGGTGCAGTAGCAACGCAAAACCAGTCGCGATGTTGACTATCTGAGATCTGCATGTTAGCCTGTTTTATTTGGCACTTCAACCTCTGATCAAAGTCCCAAGGTGTCTCTTCCATATTCCTCATGACCTCTTTGAATTCAATCACTGACTAAGAGTCGGACTTATGCTTACTAAATTCTTTGTTCCAAGTCATCTTAGCCTCTACTAGCGTTGCAAGAGGTTTATCAACGTAATACTAGTGTGTGATCCTGTAAAGCGGTAACCAATTGTGCCTTCTTTATATTATCATCGGTGATCTGTTGTGATATTCACACAGTGTTCGCAACAAACTAGAACTGCTCTGGATCTTCACTTCCTATGCCCTTGAATATTGCCATCTTCATTGCATTCGCCATGTTGAATGGTGGTGGTGGAGGCGAAGGTGTATGCGGTGAAGGTGAGGTGGAGGTGCAGTGGATGGGTGATTTGTTCTAGGAATCCCTTGAGTGATTAGTTGAACAGTGCTTCATGGTGTAGTCTACCCATCCCCTTCGTCATCGCTTGAAGGAGGTCCAATCAACGGACTATATTTTGGTCCTGATCCTTCATGATTTCTAAAGAATCTTCCACTTTGCATCGCTCCAAACATCAATGTAATCGTATCACCCGTTTTTCACATAATAGCATTTTAATCCGAGTATTCAATGATCTTAAATACTTACCTCACGGTCCTTTGAAGAATCGCCACCCTGCTTTGCCATAGATGACTGAGTTATCAAATGCAAATTCTATAAAAAATCCTCTGTGAATTCGATAGAGCCAATGATTGATAACCCGCACGATCTTGTTGTCAGAAGCTTCTAGTCATTGCACTAATTCTAGAGTCCACACTATAGGACTATCGAGCTTCCACATTCCTTGACTGTCTATCAATTTGGTGAACCACTCGTACATTTCAATGGGGAAGGTGCAGAAGAAGATCTCGTGTATCTCTGTGTACAAATATCTATTCAACCACTCTTCCTTTTACAAGCGCGAATTCTTGTTTTCTTGTGCTGCGAACTCATGAATCTTGCAATCCAACCACTTTTCAATTTCTTTCTTGGTCGGATTCCAAAGGTGCGGCATCACACATCTCTTTCAAGAAAATCTCGGTCCCGGCAATGGAACCATTTTTTGGCTTCGGCGATCCTTACCCAAGTTCAGAGTTATTTGCGCCAATCAACAAAACCCTACACTACTGGCCCTTTCTGCAACAACCGCATATGGTAGGATGTAGTTTCACCCGAAGCAGTATGGGGGGATCCAAGAACCAAGTTTATGCATCCAAAGACTAGTGTGATGTCTTCCAATACCTTAAATCTATCTCCTCGCAGATCAATAGATTCCTAGGGCTCATCACTCTCACTTTGTTAAAATGGCCTTCAAACCTTTGTAAAGGTCCACGATCAGTCCTTGCGGACCTTTAAGAATCGATCTACCTACTTACGTGCATCAAAAAGCAATCCTAAATTGGTGTTCATGCAAATCTACTTAAATCATCAGTAAACATAAAAGAAATCACAAGAGTCTTCGTGGAAGTGTTTAAATAGGTATTGCGTACATTATTAAGACTGATTCAAGATAATCAGGTATCATTCAATCAATATTTCATAAAACAAGTTATTTATCAGTGGCATATAACATAAACATGTATGAACATAAATACTCAATGATTCTTTGGAAAACTGTCATTATTGATCTCAATTCATGGATTGCAGGCTCAAATTGCCCTGCGCACACAGTTGTAAGGGTCCGCCCACTCAGCTGCGAACTCTACCTAGACCTCCACGCACTCAGTTGCGGAGCCTTTCTTTCCCTATCTAAGCACAAGAAGTAGAGCCTTCCTTCCTTAGCTCCTTCCCAAGACTCTTTAATCAACCCAATCCTCTATCTTTTTTCCATCTATTTTTCTCTTCCTTTCACTAAGACTCAACTATTCATAGACGTTTTTCATACAATGCCATGGTCCACAGACCATGGGTGAATCTAAAAAACCAACTCAAAACTTATCTAAAACGAGAGGATAAGTCCCTTATACTCTTATTCATCTACGTGCTCTGCATCCACAAATCACGAAGACTTTATATCTTTTACAAAATTGTACCAAAATTTGGGTTATCTAACCCCAAACTAACCCAGGGGGGCCTGTCCCAACACTTCTTGTGTTCTTTGGCACAAATTTTCCATTTTATATCTACGTTCATAGACAACTCCATTTTCCTTGAGAGGTAAATTTGTACACACTACGAGAGTAATCTTTGGCATGCAACTTAGTATTTGAGACGAGACTCTTAAAAAAAATAGGGGATTTTATGTTGTCAAAGGGGATCCTTGACATAAGGGTTCTAGAACAATATTAATCATCTAGCTCATGCAGATAAAAAAATCCCTTACAATTATTATACATTAAATGTATTTTTAGCACATCACATAATGGTCCACTCTATTAAGGGATAAATTCCCCTAGGGCTTTGGGTT